>NETU01000600.1:16787-79373 GCA_003032515.1 Huntiella decipiens
CTTTTTTGGTAGGTGGTTGCTCGGGTTCTTGCTTTGGTGGTTCGGTGTCTAATAGGGAATCTTTCACGGAAATATCACCCATGGACTGCTTTGGTGGCATAGTTCCGCGTTGTTTGTGATATTCCGTAGTCATATCCTTGGCCCGTTTCTCAAAGACGGCTCTTTCTCCGGACTCCATACCCCGCCACATCTTACTTGCCACTTGCGAGACCTCCTTAGATGGAACCTTGCCGCTGACATAGCGTCTTTTCTGGAGACACCTTTTACGGATATTTGAAAGATTCTCCGCACGGAACAGCGCATATCCGTTAGCTGGCGGTTGCGGTGACGATTTAATCTTGGAAATGTCTGCTACAGGCTTGGTGGGTGTGGGTGTCGTGGAAAGTTTAACGATGGCGCGTTGTTGTGTCTCTTGGGTAGGTGATTTGCGTTTCGTTTGGGATTGAGGAGTACCTTCTTTGCCTGGGAAGAGAGGTGAAGGTGCTTGTAGAGGACCCATGATAACATCTAACAAGTCCGAGGCAGCTCTCAGTCCAGACATATAGGCACCGTGAACAGTGGCCGGGTGGGTACTGGTCGTGTGCTCTCCAGCAAAGATAAGATTGCCGATTGGACGACAGAGAACATCATAGTCGTCCCATGACATGTCCACACCAGCAGAAGAGTAACTTCCATACGAAAACCGATCAGATGCCCAACGGGTAATGATGACTTCTTTAGGATATGGAACGTCGTCACCATACATGTTGCGTAACAAAGTTGTAGCTTCTTGTACCAAAGTCTCATCATCATCCTTCTCAGCAGCATACCCAGCCTTTCCAGCCATGAGAGCTACCAAACATGGGAGTCCAGAGCTCTCTGACACATTGAACCACTGGAAGAGACGACCGCGACTATCTGCGTAATCGCTCTGGGAAACACTGTCACCATAGCTAGGATCCCGAAGAACGCCAAAGATGTCCTTTGTAGTGTCCCAAAAGGGCTCTTCGTACGTCAAGATAACCTTGTTCAACACTCCATACCCAACCCGGTCAATAGCGCCCTGCTTCCAGGCCGGTAATGGCGGGTCAAATTCGATGTCCCCAGACTTCAAAACACCTAGTGGAACTGAGCAAACAATATGGTCAGCTTCATATTCGGTGCCATCTTCACAGATAATGAAGGAACGCCTAGTAGGGTCGAGCTCTGGGTTGGGGTTGTATACGATTTTCTTGATTGGCATATTCAGCCGACAATCGAGAGGTTCAGGACACATGAGTAAACCACGGGCCATAGACTGGTAACCACCAATGACCATGGTATGCTTTCCCTCCCATTCGTTCCCCGCATCAATGTCCCAACCGCCTAGACTCAGGCTATGAAGGTCAGTTGCATTGCTGTACTCAAGATTGGCGACATGCCAGTTGAGTAACCGGAAATGTAGTGGCTTTAGAGGAACAATTTTAGACCACTGATTGATAGCTTCTTCAAAGACAGAACCCATGGTAGCATCAGAGGCTAAAGCTGCTTTGTCTAATTGGATTGTGCGAGTAGACTCAACTCCAGGTTGTAAACGCCAGCCCATGTCCTTGGCAATCTGGGCTGCACGCGCAAATTTAGACTTCTCACCAACTGGCCGAATTTCATCAGAGACTAGAACGCGTCCCAAGACAGGCTTATCAATCCCATTGGCATCATCTATTTGCTTCAGGGTCCAGGTGCCGTCACTATGGCTGTCCCTTCCCTCTTGAATAGCCTGTACACATCCGACAACCCATCGCGGATGCTTGATATCAAACTTGTACTCACTGATCCGATCAAGCGAATCGTTGAACAGCCGTTCAACTAAAACGTCAGATTCAAGGTCAGCTGGGGATCCATTAGAGTCATACAAAGTCGTCTCAGGTCTCAACGCGTGGTGCATCAAGCCAAGTTGGCCACGGACGATAAAGTTTAGTGGGTTTCCAAAGAACCCAGTGATAATCATGCCGCCCATTTCAGCTGTACATCTGGTCCCCGGGAAGCCATTTCGAGGTGTTGTTGGGGTCTCGAAAGCCTTTGAGTATACTCGGCCACCAACCCGATTTCGCCCCTCTAGGATCAGAATCTCTAGTGGTTGTTCGCCTTGTTCTGCTAGCTCATTTTGGTATTGAGTAAACAGGCCTGTGAGCTGTCGAGCACAACCGAGACCAGACACACCGGCACCAATAACAACGACTTTTCTTTTATGACCTGGGGCCGGTTGTGGTGGTGTAGATATTGGCTTTGGACAGTGGGCACAACCAAAGTTGATGAATCCATTTCTGTTTAACCAATCGTAACATACCGATGCTACGTCCAGCCATTTACGTCCAGCACAACTAATGGCCTCCTCACGAAGCACCATTACCTGTGGATTCCTCGCCCATAAACGCAAGATCCCGTTGCGAATATTCAGGTAAGTCGTAATTTGTGCCTTGGTGATATGTTCCCGAAACAGTGCTATCTCACCTACGTGAAGAACATATGGGTTCAACCGACACATTTCAGCAGCATTAATGCTTTGTGTTGCATACTCCTGCTGGGGCGTTCCCCACATAGCTGATCTTGGTTTTACGCTAGAATATCGAGAGACCTTTGACTGTGGGAGAGGTTGTTTCCGTGCCCTGAATGGCTTCAAGGGACGACTTGGTTGTTTTGATGGGCCCGTTTTGAGCGGTGGTGGTCTGTTCGCTAGATCTATTATAGCCATGGTAGTAGATGGGTTTATTGATTGCCCAACTTCAGTGTCGGCTGGTGTCGTGGCCTTGCTATAGCCGGTGGGATCAGCCGTGACACCATCAGATTGATCGCAATTGGATATAGAAGAGGGTGAAGAAGACGAAAGACTGTATGTACTCGATATAGAAGGATGTTCGACATGAGTCTTGATGGTGTTGGGAAGTTGACTACATGAAAAATGTTAGTTTATGTTGACTATGCTATGAAGAATAGGCCACAAGACTCAGATACTCACCCGTCAAAATCAAGGGTAGAAATACTGGGGTGTAACGACACCGATGGAATAGATTCTACTTCTTCTTCTTCAATGTCTGACAATGAAGAAGAAGAACTCACTAGATCTATTGGTTCCTCCGGGACATCTCCTCGTTTGTGATCATTTTGTATAAGAGGTGGTAACTCAGTCTGACTGATAGTCACGGCGACAGAAATATCAATATTTGATGTTTGGGGAGATTCGAGTATCGTGGTCATAACCTCTGAATTGCGGGATATGGAAGTCTGAGTGACTTCTGGGGCGGATATATCCCCCTTTGAAGTAATCGTAGCCATGGTTGTCATCAAAGAAGCGATACGACGAACAAAGTTCATGTATGCGTACTAAGACTGGTATTCGCTTCGATTCCAAATTGAACCGCCTCCAACACTATATTCCAAGTGTATGAATACCGACTTCTCTTCGATAGCACTCAACGTCGTGATCTAATATCCCAATCCTCAATATAACGACTTATTCTTCATGAAACCGGAACAGGCACTACTGCCGTTCAAACCATAATCTCATAGATGAATAAGAGTAATTGAGCGAGATATCGACCAAGATGACTCTCCGTCGGGTATATAACAGAATCAACCGGAATAGCGGGTACGTATTCGGAGTAGCGTGGGGGTTTGGCGGTGTATATGTGGGGATAGAGTTGACGATGACGCCGGCGATGAACAAGACGGGGAAGGCACTGAAGACAGTGTGTGAGTTTTGGCGGATCAGGTGGTAAAATAGGAAATCGCCTAAAATGGACCGGCCGGTATGGAGCCCCCGATGGAATAGACTGAGGGAAGTTGCAAAGAAAAACGATGTATAACGGTAGCGTTGTAGAGGCGGCACCAATCAAGATAAATGCATGTATATTGAAAGAGCGAAAAGAAGTCAAAGAGGGCGCTTTCTCCCAAAAATCTCTCGATACTAGACAAAAACTCGTGCGGAAAAAAAAGTGTCAAATTAACGCTTGTCGAAATAGCACCAAAAGGTGATTTCATTTGTAGCCCCCCCGAACCAAGCACTGAGCGATAAAAATGGCTCAAAAGTGCCCAAGATTCCCTTGCCATTATCAACGATACCTGCTTTCGTCCAGCGATTAATTGAATCGATCTCCCGTCGACTCTTCACGTCGTCGTCTACTCTGGACAGAACGAGAAAAATCATCGCATATTCTTCCTAACTCACTAGCACCGTAACATCTGACCAATCAGAGTGCGCGGGGCACCGCGCCACACATCCACACTCAATGGTCTATGTATGCATGTAAGTGATCAAATGCTGTCTTGCCACGATACCTTCGCGAACAAGGCCGGTCGTTAGAGTTTGTGTGATTAATAGATTGTAACCATTCGTGTTCATCATGGCGTTTGGCAATCAAATTCGATTCGGTGTCTCTACCCGAAACAAACTTCGTCTGGTTTGCAGTAAATGCAACAATGAATTCACATCACGTGACGAACATATCCGTGGGCCTTGGTATACAACCAATGGTATCAAAACTTATTAATGGTCATAATATAAACGCTGCAGGAACAAAACTTCTTCAATCGACTATCATCGCATACGACTTATCAGATCCGAATATACCGCCTCTCGACTACCAAGCTTCACTCACTCCGTGTCTTATGAATCTGGTACATATGATCCAGTCTCAATCACCGCATCCATCATACGATTCCCGCTTATAATCGAAGTCGTGCATATGATAATGTCCCGTTTGTCTAGAGAAGTTGTTTTTTTTTGTCAGCTTTTATATTCACCGATACAATCACTTGTGAATGTTTGGACTTACCTTCTTCTTGCTTGGCAATAAACCGCAACGCCGCGATTTCTGCAAACGTGACACCACCAACAAAGACAACAAAGACAGTCTTTTTGCTCTTGTCGGCCGAGAGCAAAGCGCGAGCTTTAGATGTCTTTTCATCGCCCCGCTGAGTCTCTGAAAATGTGGGACCCCGAACATGTTTGACCGCATCCTCAAAACCGTTCCATCCACTGGAATCAGTTCCAATTGCCGTAGGCGGTGGAACTGTTCCTCCACCTGCCCGAGAGATCTTACTGAGGTACTGCTTTTGAAGCACACTCTGGACTAACCGAACAGAAAGAGGAGCATAACCGCTGTAAACGTAGGCGATATCATTGGGGTCGTCCTCCTTTACCTCATCCACAATGAGTCGTAGTTGGCGTCTGAGATAACTGTAGTTGGTCTTCTCGCCCGGAGCTCCAGCACTGGCAGTCAACGGGATGACAGCAGATAGTGGAGACGACTGTGAGAGAATCAACTGAAGTTTTTCCAAGCGAGCAAGCGTCAAGAGATGCTGGTAACCATATCCCTGGAGAATGAGACGTCTGAAGAGATCAAACTCTTTTGCCTTAATACCACCAGACACACATGAATAGATACATAACAGCCTCAAGACCTCGTGAATAGGTGTGTCTCTCGCAATCAATTCTTCAATGGAGTCCAGTTGTGATGATGGATCAGCCCCAGCAGCCAAATTCTGCTGAACCTCCAAAATCCCCTTGAAGAGGTCGGTCCGTGTATGCTTGATGATCTCCTCAGCAAGTCCACTGTGTATTCTCAAACTCGCCTGCTCAGCCTGAAAGGCCGGCAAATTCCCCACAAACTCCTTCAACTCAGCAATAGTCTGAGTGCTTTGCTTCAGTTCGTAGTCCTTTTGGAATTTCTGTAACCGACGAGCCACCTCGTTCAGTTTACTACCAACAATCGCAAAGTTGGTATCTCGTAGTTGAGAGTAAAGTTTGTCTGAAGAGTCTAGCTGGATAGCCCGCTTACGAGTCTGGGCTGGGGTTCCAGACACTGCTGGAGCTTGGGCACCAACCACGGTCGTATCAACCTTGGCCATATTGTTGTTGATGGTGAATACTTCGTCAAGCAGACCCTCATAGGTCAGTTGTGTCAGAAGTGGTGTGACGTAGTCTACTTCTCGATCAATGATAATGACACTCTCCACCTTCGTACTGGGGACTAGTCGGGGTCTTGTCTTGTCAGTCGGGTCCTCGTCGGCTAATGCCTCTTGTCGCATTCTTGTCAGAATATCTGCAACTTTTTTTGCATTATGTCCCTTTCCAATGATGCGCGGGAAGAGGCCATGTGTCTGTTGGATTTCCATCAGTGCCCGTGATATCAAGAACAGTGGGGTGACATCTTTAGCAAGGTATAGATCTTTGAACGACTCATCCAGCTCCAATGATAGGACATCTTGTTCGAGAGGGAAGAATGACAATGGCAGCTCATGTATCGTCACGTCTCCCATGACTCCGGCTTCTTCAAGCAGTCTGTCGGATACAAGCGTTCGCCGGGGAACCCAGCATATGTGAAAGTCATGGCCGGTCAGGCTTTCGCGGCGAAGTCTATTGATTTGGTCTACATACAATAACGTGTCAGCACACTACTATGGTATCCACTACGTGGGTATTTTCGGCGTAGATACTATGCAAATGAGCTGGGCGTTGATTTACAACGAGAATAGTTCATCTTCGGTGGATTTAACCTACTCTACGGAGCAATGACAACCTCCGCAGAGCCAACTTTCACCGGTACCATAAGCCACAAACCACTTGGCATTGCCGGCTTTGAATTCTAGCGCAAATAGCGGGCTTCAAAATATCGGAATATGGCGAACGCGCCAACTACGGCTTGTTCAACATTACAGTAGGAAATGGCGCGAACTACAGACCTGCTATTTTAGTGGCTTGTCGTCCACTCTCTCCATGAGCAATGAATATCACATTTCGCTGACTGGTATCGGCATGGTCATTCTCAATGACAAAGAATTTGTCGACGCCATATTCTTGAAGTGTCGTGACCTTGACAATGGTGCCTATTGGGCCCACTAAGCCTTTTTCGATAATGAGGTTCTTCTTCCCTTGAACCTGATGGCGCGAACAGAAATTTACATTAGCAATCGACTCTGATATTCAAACATAAAGCGCCAAAGACCTCTCTGAATCAAGACCACCACTGTGTGGAATTGCTCATCAGCTTAGCTCCCCGGCGCCGTCGCCGTCGCAATACAAGGAAAGCTTACCCCTTCCAGGAGATTCAGCAATGACTTGCGATTCTTCTCACGGATAAGATCCGTACTGAACTCCTGTTGAGGAGGCATTGCAAGCTATAAAACGTCACAAATTCGGATAGAACTTTCAGATAATAAATCCAGCTTCTTGTTATGTTTCTCGATTTGGGTTTGGAGTTTATGCGCCAAACGAGCTTCCATCACTGTAGAGCTCACTTAGCTGTAGATCGGCGGTGATCAGTGCGTTATCGGTTTAGCCAACAATTACCCGGCGCATGCAAGAGCTGCCTATACAACGTCATAACCAAGTTATGTACATACACACATACTGTACATGCTTATATTGTGTTGTAAACGTGAAAATGGAATCATGCAAGGCATTTGTACTTAGTAGTGCTTGGCTTCACAAAAACAGATATATATATTTTGATCGCTAAAAAGTCCATCAATATGCACCCTTAAACCTTATCGTCGTGAAAGAGGAACTCTATGTCACGAATCTTGTAGTTCGCTGCCATTTGAGAAAATCTCTCATCACCTTCGGGTTTTTCATTAACCGTATTGCCAGTGAGCATGCTTTGGAGGCTCATACAAACACTCTCTACATTCTGCACAGGACTCCACCCAGTGGTGTACAACAAGTCAAGGCAGATGATTCCATTCGAGTAGATGTGTGGATGAATAGGAATGTTGCGATCGGGAGCCCTCACAAAGGTGACCTCTGGTGGTTCTACAGCGGCAACAAATTGGTTAATCGACGGTCTACCGTAATGTGGCTGTGAGCGAGGTAAAAAGACATACCGATTGGATACTGATCTCCAAAAACAATCTTGAGTCTGAACTTTTGTCCTTCGTAAATAGGGTGTTCGCCGATAACCTCGATGTCAACAAGCCATTCTTCCAGGTTGTCTGTCGACACCATAGTTATACCAGGCGGCGGTCCTGATGTCGTGATCTTGATATTTCAACGACCTGTCAGCTAAAGGTCATGGGCCGCACGGATGGGTACTTTATATAGGATCTAATACGTACCTTGGACAGCTCCTTGGCAATCCGCTTATGAGGAAAAGGCATCATTTTGTTCGTTGATTATGCCTTTTCAAGTTGGAGACGGGATTCAGTATCAACAAAAATGAAGGCACTACTGCGCTAAAGGATGTAGATGGAGTCGAAATAGGTGATAGTTGATGAACAATAGGAACGGCGTGTTTCTGTAGGAACAAGAAATTGGACGAATGATCACAACAGGAATCAGATGAAAACAAGAGTGAGGTTCTGGAAGGTAATTGTCATCGAGAGGGGTTATTGTTATAAGGGTCGCTTTTTGACTAAGAAATAGCTTTAGCAGGTGGGTTGATGTCGTGAAAGGTAGCTATCAACCAGACGTATCGATTGGGTCACCACAGACGCCGGTGGAGATTACATGCGCGGCACAAAATGCAGGACGGTAGAACGGCAGATACTTCTGCTCGATGAAAAGTCTTCGCATTCACTGGATTTGAGGATGGACGTGAATATACTTACAGGTTGGAATGATCTTGATATTCTATCGCATTCAACGCAAGGCCATGTTTTTATACAGATTATGTGGATCATGCATGCATGGGAATGCAAGATCAAATCATGTGGGGGTATAGTATGTATACACAACAAGCTTGAGCTCTATGAGTAGCTTCTTCAAGTCCGTTGTTTCCCACAGAGCTTTCTTAGATTGTAAAGTGCACTGAAGAAAATGGGTACATACTTGGTTTTTATGTCACGGCTACATCATTAGTTGTAACGACAATATGACGCCTGTTTCTTTACACTGCTATTACAACAGGTGCATGTTTCTGTGTTCATAAACACTCCAAAATGTTTATATGTTTGATACAAGGACAGTTTTGACATGCACTCAACCACATGATCATCCCATCTTCTTTGCTAGGGTTTCAGTGATTATATGTATACCGATCCTCGATACTAAGCCGCCTAGGATCAACCTAGATTATAAGCAATTGAAAATCGGTCACCATCAAAAACATACTATGGAATCCGACCACAAACCAATCACACCTACCGGTTACAGGGTGACCCGCACTCCATGGAGATAATACGACTGGTAGATATGTATCTATATACGTGTGTATAAACCCGTACCTATGTAGAATACAGAAGACCAGACGAATGGGGGGATCAGTATGCATAGTGTTAATCCAGATGATCAAAGTCCCACAAGAACACAAACGTTATGTGCGTGTGTGCATATAGTTAATGGCGGACAGAGATCCATTGCCGTCATGTCCGTGATTTTCAATGGCAAACGTGGGTATATGGAGGTGTCTTGAACACAACCGTGAGGTACGCAAGGCTGGTCTATGCTCTAACTGAATCAGTTAAATTCACAGTCGTGAAACACGAGATTGCCCTCAACGTCTGGCATAGCTATTCAAAGCCTAAAACATCATCATACGCCTCAGTCTAGTCACACATCGTGATCATCATACTTTGCGAGAAGTGACAGTCTTGGTGCCTGTGGATTCCCGATCGGGAAATTCCTAGCTAAACCTATGTTGTCATCCTGTAGTTGCCGTGCCGAATATTGTACATGGATGAGTTGACAAGTCTGAGTTTCTCTACACGGCAATGGATCATCCGTATTTTGTTCCTGAAACTCTGGTTAGGTTCGCCTCCATCGTCCTGTAATCCATCATACCTATAAACGAATTCTCTATCATACGACCTATTGCTGACGTCATTTCACGACTCTGGTTACTTTCATCCAAGTCTGGCCTCATTCTCGACCTAAATTCTTCAACCTAAAGACATCAAGTAAGTCTACCGGCTGTCGTGCCACACCAAGTCATAGGTCCCCGTTCCGTCTGTTTGCTCTGGCCTTGGTAAAGTGTTAATATTTACCATGTCATGAAAATACACCTCTGTGGTAGATGTGATTGTTCACTGGAGCTACACATAGTGAAGTTGTCTGTCCAATAACCCAAGTGTATCTGGCGCGAACCTGAATTTTGTTATTAGCCTGTTAACAAAAGCCCTTGTTATAGCCCTTATACATCCTACAATAGATTCATCCCACCTTGCACTCAGTCAAGTCTATTGAGAAACCTGCCGCAACAGCCGACTCAGCCGATGCCCTCAGCGGCCTCAGATTCACAGTCTAGATCGTTGTTGTATTAAGCTATCATATATTGTCTGACCGACGGCATATGAGAATCTTGCCTTTGCTGGCCGTTGGTTGTTCTAAGCTTACCCAGGGCGCATTGGAATTTTCTGTTGCCTGCCACCATTTTTGAAGGTCGCCCCCAAGATATCTTTCTGCGCCTCGCCCCACTACCTCGAGCCAACCCATAAAACGACCCGTCGAATGCGACTCAGCCCCGCGCCAACACGCCCGACATCCTAGGAAGAGCCGTTTTTATCCACGATTGGCCAAGTAAAACACTCAAGAACCCCTCCACTGCCCCAAAAAGTTATTGGAGTGATCATCAGTTCAAACAAGTGGGCTGTAACAAGCATTGTTCTTACTGCCACGGAGCCCCTCCCTGACCTGGTCTCTGCGTCTCGAGGTTTCCGATATAGCCAAACAATTGTATAATTCGGTTCCGAGTTGTCATTAGCATTCTATTTCAGAGACGCTTGAATTGGCCCTTGCTCCGTAGTCTAAGACTATAACTGGTACCAAGTCGCGGCTCCTTTGCGCTTATCCAGGTAACCAACTAGTTTTACTACCTAAAATTGGGATTTCCTTCAGTCCACCACAAAGTCTTTTCAGTTTATTTCCAAGCTGTTGATTCAGTTCTGACAGCGATTTTTGGACTCGCTTGCTTATTACGACCCCTCACCTCCAACACTAAAAGCATAGCACATACCCGACATTCGAAAACTCCCCGAGCAGCAAATACACTTTTTGGTTGTCTATATAACACCCCTTGACGTCCGCATCCCAAGCCCACTACTTCTTGAGCTTTGATAGTTCACTCCTTCCCCGCAACTGTTCTGTTTCTATCACAATATCCACCTACCCAGCTTACTTTATTTTGGGTTTTCTTCTTCCTTTCTTTTTTCTTATTCATCCAATCTCCAATTATATACCGTCATCATGAGTTGTAAGTCTGATTCTAACACTGCGAAGCGCTTCAACTATATTATATCAGTGACGCGGGGCAGGTTGCCTAATGTCGCCTGGCGGAGGTGTGGCTTTTCGGCAAACCCCACCTGAATCGCCAGACCTTTGATTCTACAATGCGCCACTTCATGACGATGGTTTACTAACGCATGATATATTTGTGGTATAGCATGGCTTAACAAACTCTCGGGTCAGCCCGAAAGCTACGAAAAAAAGTAATAACCAACTCCGCCCCTCTCCTTTACCTCATTCACCGCGAGCTGCATTTTCCGTTGCGACGTGCGCCCCAATTGTACCTTCGAAAACGTTTATATGTTCGCCAAAAGTAGCTCGGCGACTTACATATACCTAGACTTTCAATTTGAGTTTTCGATACTACTGCCGAACTCCAACGTCTATGTCCTCACTTGCACTTAGGCACCTACACATATATATACCCTTCACACATTAGCCCAACGCGCATACTAACAAATGACTTCCGACGTTAGGTCCAAATACAAGTTCGGCAAAACCCTTGGTGCCGGCACTTACGGTATCGTCCGTGAGGCCGAATACAACGATGGCACCGATAGCAACAAAAAGGTCGCTGTCAAGATCATTATGAAGAAGAGTGTAAAGGGAAATGAGAGAATGGTACACGATGAGCTAAGCCTCCTCAAATCGCTCGACCACCCTCACATTGTTCAGTTTGTCGACTGGTTCGAGTCAAGAGTAAGCTTTATCTTAACCTAACAGATAAGAGCCCGTGTATCTAATTGCCCAACCCAATGCCTTTAGGACAAGTACTACATCGTTACCCAGCTTGCTACCGGCGGCGAGTTGTTTGACCGTATTTGCGAGCAAGGCAAATTCACCGAGAAAGATGCCGCCAACACTATCAGACAGGTGTTGGAGGCCGTCCACTTTTTGCACGAGAAGAATGTTGTTCACAGAGGTTAGTTTCCATCATCACGTAGCACTGTCGGTATATAATTGCTAACTTGCCTTGTACGTGTCCCCATAGATTTGAAGCCAGAGAACTTGCTTTACCTTACTCGCGATGCTGACTCCGAGCTCGTCTTGGCGGATTTCGGTATTGCCAAGACGCTCGATCGCCAAGATGAGGTGTTGACCACCATGGCGGGTTCCTTTGGTTACGCTGCTCCTGAAGTCATGCTTAAGCGCGGCCACGGAAAGGCCGTTGACATGTGGTCTATGGGAGTTATTACTTACACACTCCTCTGTGGCTACTCTCCCTTCCGCTCCGAGAATCTCCAGGATCTGATTGACGAATGCACGACAGGTCAGGTTGTGTTCCACGAACGTTACTGGAGAGATGTTAGCGATGCCGCCAAAGATTTCATTACATCCCTTCTCGCCCCTGTTCCCGAAAACCGCAAAACCAGCAAAGAGGCACTTGAGCACCCATGGCTCACTACCAATAGCGCCAGTGACCACGACTTGATTCCTGAGATCAAGAATCACCTGACCAAGGCTAAGCTCCGTCGCGGTATTGAGATGGTCAAGCTGGCCAACCGTATTCAGGCTCTTAAGTTCTATGAAGAGGATCCTGAAGACTCAGATCTCCCTTCGGATGAGGCGTTTGCTAAAGAGAACAGCACACCCACTACAGAGAAGAAGTCCCTTAAGTCTATGAAGGGTGCTATCTTCCGCGAGGTTGTTCTTGCCAAAGTGCGCGAAATGAAGCAACAACAGGCCGATGACAAGGCTCAGGACACTCCTTGAATTGCTCTACGCGCTCTTTGAATGAATCTAGTTTTGGGGACGAAATTTATGTGATCATCGGTATAAGGAACATTGATCACCGTCATATTTGGTTTCATGTGAAGGAAGGCTTTACGGGCTCACAGGAGCATTGTTCGAAACAAATTCAAACAACTGCTAGTCTTGGTTTTGAAGATTGTTTGTTTGGTGGGGTGAATTTTTTTCCTCTTTGATATCTCGCTATAGTTTTATGATTTAGAAAATTTATCTTTAAGAGTATTTCTTAACCATTATCACATATGTACAACGCATCTAGTGCTTATGAGTACCATATCAAGACTTAGGGTTAAATATCATTTCTATGTACACATATTGACAGCGTCGACATCAACAAACGTGCGGTGTCCATGTTGAGTTAAAGTACACAATACCGATTTGGCATGCAGACGGTAACTGTTGTGACATCAACGTGCATCTCAACTAGCTTAGGATCTTTGACTTATACACACATACTTTGACTTTGCACGGATTTGCCTGGGCGGGACCGGGGTTAGATGACAAGCCGATTTGTTGATCCTTTGGTGACCCCAACAAGTTGTACATGCGTAGCTGCCAACAATTGTAGGCGGTGCAGTATATAAGGATTGTGGGCACCACATCATTACAGCCTGAGGTCAATTATACACATGTGAATTATCTAGGCTCTACTAATTTGTAGATAATTTTGTTTTCATATTAATATTTAAGTAACTAAAGATTGTTCATATTTGGCAACTCTCTGCTTGACTCGAGGGCTCTTGCGTTCAAATTCCTGCATGCTTTGTCTGTATCCAGGACAAAACTTTGACTTTCTGCATATATTGCATCTCAAACATCGAGCTCCTCGTTTCCTCATAGTTGCACTTGAAATATCCTACTTCTTTCTTTTTCATCACACCAACCATGTTTCTCTTTGGAAAGCAAAAGAATACCGTTTCTACCACCAGCGTGAAGCTTCCTGTGGCGGATATTCACGATGTCGACTCCCTTGAGTACCCCGCTGGTCGGACGTTGCGTCATATGACTCGGGCAAGTCATTCTAACTACGCGCCACTTCACGGAAATGAGCTTGAGCACTATAATGAGCTGGCTTTGTTGCTGGTAGCCCAATTCATTCAGGGACAGGACGCAGATGGGTTGGTCAAGATTTATGAGGAGGGCTGTGGGAACTTGGGGGACTGGCCTGAGCCGCCTTTTGAGGTCATCTCACTTGATTGGAGATCTTGGTATGGTCGGAAGGAGTTGATAAGAAGTTGGGTGGCTCTAGTTGAGGATGATATCGTGAATCGTTGCGGTACAAGTACCTGGTTACAGGTCGTATCAGAGTACCTCATCGAGGGTGATGACAAGGCGTTGATCCACGGGTTAATCGGTCGAGGTACGTACAAAATCACTGTAAAAGGGTGACTGGTCAGATTCTAACAATCTTTTAGGTGGATACCCTCTCATTTATCTCGGAAACGCCATGCAGGTTCAAAGCAAGGAGATGGCGGCAGATGCCATTGCCATCGGGGCTTCAGAGTACAGTCCCCTTTCAAAGTACATCACAGAACCAAAGTACACCTTTCCGGGAAGTCATCCACGTACCAAGATTGCGGACATTCTCAAGCAAGTTCGGGACGATAGTCGTATGGACAAATATTCCTCAGGCCAAAGTTATGACGAGACCTTTGGAGAGCTTTTCAAGGCTGACGAAGCCGTATTACTCGAACACTGGAACAATCTAGTTTTGGCAGATATCCAGGCTCAGTTTATCGAAGGATATGAGATTGTGATGCATATGTTCACAACCTCGAGACAGTCCGGTACATGGAACCGGCCTTTCGCTATGGCGTTGGCAGCTACGCACTCCGTGAACGTCCTATTCCATTTCTTGCCAGAGTCAGAGCACGTCGCTTTGTTTAGACAATGGTGGTTACTCATTCTTTCGGTCTACGTCGCTAACGGGCGGCCGACAATTGTGACGATTGCAAGTGGCGCTTATGAAAAGACTTGGGATGACGTGCCTGAGCTGGCAAGACACTCTCCAGGTGCACATGATGCACTATTTATGCTTTGTAAGTTGAACTCAAATGCTTTTCCTCTAATACATGAGGACTAACACTACAATTTATAGCTGTCAAAGCACTGCAGCAGTTGCGTCACCTGACGGGTGATCCAACGGGAGAGATCCTGAACGTGGTGTTACATTTCATTTTGGGTTCGGACTTCAAGGGATGGTAAACATAAACGGGTTCTCTATGAATAATGTCAAAACACTGTATCATTGTCTTTCTTTTTACAAATCATCCACCGGTTTATTGAAGTTATGTGAAAGTTAGGGTCTATGTGTGGGTTGATGCTATCGATTAACGGCGTCATTGACAGGGAAGTTGCAACGACATGCCTTTGAGTTTCGTGAATTCATGAATTCGCGACTGCCGCTCTGAAGGTTGAATTGACTAAGAAACAACCGGTAGTTTAAGAACCCCGACCGCACATTTAAAAATAAATTTACCCAGAATTTTCCATCCATAATTGACTTTGACTTCAGCGAAACAACCCACTTCATCATTTGTAGTCAACGACCAGTCGACCGTATGCCGTACGGTTTTGCGACACAACCGCAACGCATTCGCCTATACAGATGAATACCTCCGAATTCATACGACATGGCAGCCATTGCGAATAGGCGGAAGCGGATTCTGGAATCGGATAGTGATGATGATGAGGTTTCGTTCTCGGAGGCTGTGGATACCCGGTTAGTTGGTGTATCGGCGCATTCAAAGAAACACAAGATTGAGGAAGACTCTCCTAAGATTACCAGGGTTTCTCGTGCGGTGAGTTTAGCCTATATCATGGTGAAGTTTTTGAGGGACAATATGCTGACTGATGAGTTAAATGTTATAGACACGGCCTGTGCCATTATCAGAATCCTCGAGTCCCGAAGCTGCCGAACCGGCCACAAAGAAGACTAAAACAGAGGATGCCAAGACTCAAGGCAACATAAGATCACTCTTTCCAGCACAAGCGCAACTTGCACAGAAGCCAAAACCTCCAATAAAAGCACAAGATGCTCCCACAACTACACTTGCAGAAAGACCCCGAAAACCAACTTCTACTGAGCCAGTAGTAGAATCCATATCAGACATCGATGGCATGCTGGGAGACCTTTCCGACCTCGACGATATAGATTTTGACGACGAGTTTGAAAAGGCGAATAGTTTAGTTGGACAAAGAGCAACTGCCAGGGGAAACAACGGTGTAAGCTCTGTACAAGCCCCGTTTGTCTCCAGTACGGCGCCCGAAGCAAAGAAGAGATTACAAAAATTCAATGCGAATTCTTCAACACAACCAACTTCACAAGCCATTGCCAGTGCCTTTGCCCACCCTGTCAATCGGACGGTTGTACGACGCAAGGAAGATCCAGATGATGATTTTAAGCCTTGGGCTGAACGATTTGCGCCTCAGAGTTTAGACGAACTAGCTGTACACAAACGGAAAGTTGGGGATGTACAACGATGGTTCACGGATTGTCTGATGGGACGCACCAGACAGAGATTACTCATTTTGAAGGGTCATGCAGGTACCGGCAAAACGACTACGGTACGGCTTTTGGCCAAGGAGATGGGCTTCGGCATATTGGAATGGAGGAATCCGGGGGCTGGCTTGCTTGGAAGTGAACAGTCTGCAACGGCACAGTTTGAGATGTTTCTTGGTGTCGGTGGGACGTTTGGTAGTTTGGAGACAGATGCGCCGGAGGATGTTGAAATGGCAGTTAACCCGGTCTTTAATCCGGAAGATGACTCGAAGCGGGTGATTCTTATTGAGGAGTTTCCAAATACCTTTCAGAGATCATCTACCGCGTTGATGTCATTCCGAAGTACGGTATTGGGATATCTCGATGCTAACACGCCGTCTTTGGGGGCGTGGTCTGAAGGTCGGGTAAAAGAGCCCATTGTGCCAATAGTAATGGTCATTTCTGAGACTCTTTTAACCACAACTTCTGCGTCAGCTGACAGTTTTACTGCCCATAGATTACTAGGGCCGGATATTCTCAAACACATGGGTACTGCTGTCATCGAGTTCAACGCCATTGCGCCGTCAATATTGACCAAGGCGTTAGAGCAGGTCATCGTCAAAGAGGCCCGGAAATCTGGCCGAAGACGAACTCCTGGTCCTCAGGTACTCAAGAAGCTGGGTGAAATTGGTGATATTCGAAATGCTATTTCCTCACTAGAATTCATGTGTCTCAAGGGTGATCTAGATGGCCAATTTGGTGCCACCGTGAACTTGGGCAAGTCAAAACGGTCAAAGAAGGATGTCTCCTTGACTAGATCTGAGTTGGAGACTCTAGAGCAAGTATCCCAACGTGAAGCTACACTTGGTATTTTCCATGCTGTAGGGAAGGTCGTTTATAACAAGCGGGATGACACCCGGTTAAAGGATAACCCAGCGGAGGATTTGCCAGACTTTTTGTCTCGGCATTCAAGACCAAAACGATCCCAGGTTGACGTGGAAACGCTAATTGATGAAATCGGTACGGATACAGCTACATTTGTGTCTGCTCTACATGAAAATTACCCATTATCTTGCGAAACGCCATTAGTAGTTGAGGATGCCCCAACTGCCGTGGACCATCTCAATGGATGCTTGGAGTCATTATCTGATTCCGACATGTTATGTCCATCATGGGATGTCTTCTTTGGTGGTAAAGGTGGAAATAGCGCAGGGTTGAACCGAGACTCGGGGAGCTATGTTCTCAGACAAGACGAAATGTCTTTTCAAGTTGCGGTGCGTGGTATTCTTCATTCACTACCGGTACCTGTAAAACGGCAGCAGCATCCTGGCCGGGGAGGTGGCGATGCTTTTAAAATGTTTTACCCGACAAGTATCAAATTGTGGAAGACAAAAGAAGATATCGAGGGGCTGTTAACATTATGGTCCGGTAAGCTGCTGTACGGAGACTCTATGGCATCTCGACAGACATCAGCCGGGTCCAGTATGTTCAGCTCTAGGAATGGACCGGGAATGTCATCTACGAGATCGCATATGCTACAACAACCAATGCCAATTTCCCCACTACCCACTCTTGGTCATACGTCTCGCTGGCCTCTTCTTCTTGATCGGTTACCTGCACTCGCGACTATAATACGCGGACAAAACCCAAGACATCCGTACCTCCCCGATCTTGAACGTATCGTAACTTTCCGTGGTATCGGTATACGGTCAGACGATGATGCCACCGGAGAAGGAGACGACGCAAAGGAGGGAGAGGCGGGGAGTGAACAATGGGCAACAGATAGACCGACAGAAGAGAAGACTAGAAAGGTGCGGGTAGGAATCCAGGAGACAAAGGGTGATTCCATTCTAGACTCGGTTTCACGGGGTGTCGGTGGTCTACGGTTTGGAGACGGAGATGACCTGGATGTAGAAATTGAAGACGACGTGGAGGATTGAGATATCCCAAGAGCAAAACAGACAGGCTGTACAGGTTGTATTCTAGTAAATATACCGGAACTCGGCATTCTATTTGTTGTCATGAATAAGACAACGATTCAACAGTAGTATACACACTTCAACTTTGACATCTCTCGCCAAGACTACCACATTCTTGGCTTTATCTCTATCTACAAAGAACTCCATACATCCCCAATGCATTTACATGTCACAGATTACCGCTCTCCAGCCAATCTTCTGGCCTGAACCTCACCAAGGGCACGAGAACCGCTGATAACGGCAGCAGTGCCAGCGATGAGCATCAACGGGAGAATCTGGAAAAGGTTCCAGGCAGTGTAGTACATGAAGAAGACACCCTCCATAGCAACAATCGAGCCGAGGAAAACGGAGTGGGCGACTGGGGCAGCGGCAAGGGCCTTGGGAAGATGAGCAAGGTTGGCACCCTGGGCAATCCACTATTCACGGGCACGGGTTAACATATATACTGATATCTCGAATTTGGAAGGTTACTTACGGCAACAAAGACAGCGGGGATAGCGGCGAGAACAGCGAGAACAAAGGTGAGCGAGACTACGACGGGTGGGCTCTGGGCGTCGGCGCGGAAAATGTGGTTGATCTCGGGCTTCTTGCCGTAGCGCTCCGGGGCTTCAGTGACAGTCTTGGCGGCGGAGAAGAGCTTCAAGCTAAAAACGGAAGAACGGATAGGTTCATCGGCACCAAAGGAACCGATAACGACGGAGGCAGTCAGACGCTCGGCCTTGAGAAGGGGAGTGGGAATGTCACGGTAAGTCTATGTAGTAAATTCATGGTTAGCGATGAAGTTCTCGGAACAATTGGTAGTCTACGTAATGCCAACGGGTCTACATACGAACTTAGCAACGGCCTTCCCCGAGTCACGGGTAGTGAAACCAAAGGGAGCTTCCAGGCCGGTATCCGGGTCGCGCAGAAGGAGCATAGCCTGGTGAGGAACAGCCTGTTCCCCGTCCAGCTGGGGAGTCAACGAGACAATAATAGAGTCGGTGACGCGCACATCGAGCGGGAGGGTCGAGGGCTTCTGCGAGGTGAAGGACTGGGTCTTAACTTCGCCCTTCTTAGGCTTGACCTTGATAGAACCGTCGCGGAAGTCCCAAGTGGCGGCAGACACGGCCGACGCGGCAAGAAGGAGGGTGGAGAGGGAGGTGAGCTTCATTTTGGCGGCGAGATATATATTCGTAGAAAGGCGGGCCGGAGACGGATGTCGGGTGGGTTATGGTAGTGAGGAAAAGAGCCAGCAATTTCTCGGGATTGTCGATATGTTGGGACGTTTCGTATAATTCACGAACCCGGTGATCAAAAAGACAAGACAAGCAAATACAAGAAAGAAACAATGAGTAACAGCCACTAATTGCGCAAGATCAAGAAAATCCAAAAAAACGTTCAACAATCTCTCATAATCTTTTTTCCTTTGGGGCCGAAACAAGAGTTCGTGGTGGTCGTCTGTGGACAGCTAAGCTGCTTCATCCTACTTGGGTAATGACGCTTTGCGCCATGCGTGCTTTCCATAAAATCAGTTAATTGACGTCGTAAGCTGTTTGGGCAGTGGTGGGGCCATGTCGCTTGTTTCGGAAGTGTGGCGTTGACATTGCGCAGCATAATTAGTGTGGCGGGACGTGGCGTTGAACTATATCATGATATTGAAGACTTGTTGGACTATGTAGTTTTATATGTATATACAGATTTATAAGTAGTCGGCCATGATCACGTTTTCATGTCCCTAGTATGAACAATATTTAGTATAGGTTCGCTCATAACTCATCCTTGCCGCCCTCGCTACCTACCGTTTCCCGCTCAGTTGCTGTGCTCGTTTCACCTACTCCCATGTAGTCCTCCAGTTCCATCCATTCCATGGCAAAAGCAGTCGTTATCATAGCCCAGTCATGGCATGTTGGAATATCCAAACTCTCTCCGTTATCCGCCATGGTATGCCATACCTGGGGAAAGGGACTCGGGATAACATGCAACACCGGCACTCCCCGGGTCAAGAATGGCAAGTGATCATCAGAGATACCACTCCCTCCTCGGAACTTATCATGTGATTTCTCAAGGTCTGGCAAAAATGAACGGCCGTTCAATGGTTTAGATTGAAGAAGGCCACCATCGCGTAACCTCTTCTCGATCCGGGCCATGTTTTGGTATGCCCAGTGAGTAGTAGGGAAGTAACTGGGCACACGAGGACTGGAAGAACCGAGAAGATCGAGAAGCACAAAGAGTGAGATGGCATTGATAGGGGTCCGATATTGGGACATGGCGGGGTAGACGGAAGCTTCCCAGTCTTCTGCCAAAGCTCTTTATTTGGAGAAAGTAGGGGTTTTCGGTGGTTAGTTGAATCGTCTTACACAAGGTGACCTACAGTTACACCGAAACTTACCTGGATCCATATAATGAGTCCGTATCAGTCCACTCATGCCAGGCCTCTTCTCCGTCCAATAACAATATCTGCACTCCTCTATCCTCTTCCATCCCAATTTCCCCATTGGCCTCCATGTCCTTCCACTTGGCTGAAAGAGCCGCATCGATGCTTCTTGCCACATGCATCAACATGGCACACGGAGCCGCACTATCTGTAGCCCCAATGAACCCTTCAGGTTCCACCTTACTGTCGTAGTGCGCAACCAGTGTCAACCTCTCCACATTGCCCCCCTCGGCCCACGGAGGATCCCGTGTAAAGATCAAGTTTGTAAATGGCACTTGTCTATCACCCGTCACTGGAGTTGTGCTTGTAAAGTTATGCACATCTGCCCTCCAATCTGGCAACCTAGTTGCAAAGAAAGCCATGAAATGGCTCTGTGCCGCCATCTGCCCCGGTGTTCCCGGAACCCGGGGAATCAACAATGGCGCCAGGAGACCCGCAGAGTTGTCGATATCAAAGTCCGATCCTACAGGTGGAAGTGCTGTGAGCGCGGCATCGCTCAATGCAGTGTATCCGCGAACTCCGGGCATAGAAATGGTAGTGGCGGTGGCCAAAAGCAGCAGCGGACGTATGAAAAATATCGGAGGGGCGATAAAGGGCCCTCGACGCAGAAACGAGAGCATGCTGAAGTCACTGGATATAACTTGGCGATTGGGGGTGGATGAGAACTACTTAACACCCGGTAGCGACGCAGATTCACTATGTGGTGAGTACCGACGCCTTGCATGAGATCCGGGGAGTTTATTGGGTTGGCCTGTTTACTCGGTTAGGGGTCAAAAGGGTCCGGTGGGGACAAACAAGGGTTATGGGTAACTTGGGAGTTTGGACGAACCTTGGAAGTCGAGATACTGCTTTCGACCTTTCTTCGATGTAAGTTATCAATCTATAAACATCTAGTACTTTGATATCGTGCGCATCTGGATAACTCACTACAGGAACTCTCTTTATGTGGCCATATGGTGAAACTAACGGATACTTAACCCTAATGTACACAGGTAACAAACTGGAACTGCGGTGGGTAGAGTAACTGCTCACTACTGTCCGTGTACAAAATGACTGGAGTATCTCCTACGATGCAATCCAAGCATGACGAGCTTCTCTCAACACATAGGTAATCACATCCATTCTAACTTTAAAGTTGCATTCTCAGATCGTAATAGTCAACAGAGAGAGATAACATTCTATGTTGTTACTCTTCCTACATCATTTGTAGTCTCTTTTTGCCCGATTTGGTCACTGCTCGACAAGCTAGTTTTGGCCCTTAACCTGTTTGGGTCGTGCTTGTCTCGCCCAGGCACGTGAATTCACCACCTCTAATCATAAATTGGGTGCAGCTTTCAGATTGGATTTTGTGCACCTGTAGCCTCACCTTTGCAAGATTGTTGATGATTGTCGCTTGACTCTCTTCTTTCATCTTCTTTAATCTACTATCGCTTGTTCCAAACATTCATTTTTATTTTTTATAAATTACCTTGTTCTTTCTCTCACTAGGCCTTATTCATGTCTCTCCTATCCAGCAACCCATGTTCGTGATTTTGACTGCCTCTCCTTTGCCTACGACTTGTCTATCGTAACTTAAGGTCTTTGACCTACATCTCGCCCTGTCTGCGACTTTAGGCTCGGGATTTAGAGTCTCTTGGATTCGTATCATTGACAATTTGATTGTCATCTTGAGCTATATCCTTTTAGAGCTCTCGTGGTTTCTCTTAATATTCCTTTGTTGTTGTTTTGGAATTCCTGTCGGTTCTTCTCCTAATCATACATCGTCAGTGAGGTTTCCCGACAAAGACGCAAATATTCCTGATATTCGTTTTCTGGACAACAATCTACATACATCAATAATTTCCCGTCTTTCGATAGACCAAACGCTTTTTTTTAATTCGAACCATTCATTCACATAATTCAATACTCATAATCATGGACTTCATGGATTCGCGTTTTCCGGAGCTCTTGTCCTCGCCAACGCGAGACCGTTGCGAGGAAATGAGGAACCCAAACTACGGCACAGTGTATGCCTCTCTGTAAGTGATCCTTCGACTGAATCGCGTGAATCCGCAACCATACTAATATGATGTCATAGCTTTATTCTTGTTGGTCTCCTTGTATCATACCTACCGCAACATTGGCGCATCTACTCGCGTAAAACAACAGAGGGTATCTCACCGCTGTTTATCCTTTTGGGTGTTGTTGGAGCAACAACTGGCTTCGCCAACATGCTGACCACTAGTCCCTCCAGACAAGACATGCAGTGCTGTCAGAATGTCGAGGCTGGTCAGTGTGCTCTTGGTCTGTTGGGAATCATGCAGCTCGGCGTACAATGGGCATGCTTTGTCATCATGTAAGTAGGAGTGGACCCACAACACCCCGGTTCGCTCAAAGTATCGACTTGCTAACTTTTGATCATAGTTTGGTACTCTTTATTGCCTTTTACCAAGAAACCCCTCTCACCGCAGCTACACACAACGCCATCCGCCGTATTGTTCCACACGGGGAGGAAGCTACCCCAAGGCCTAGATCATGGAATATGGCTGTGGTGGTTGGCTTCGTTTGCCTGATCCATGCGTGCATTGTGGCGATTGTTTCTCTGGTGCTTCTTAAGTCTCGCCCTGAGTATCTCGATAACTGGGCCAACGCTCTTGGCATCATGGCTGGCAGTCTTGCAGCCATCCAATACCTACCTCAGATTGTCACTTCTTGGTACCTCAAGAGTCTTGGTTCCCTCAGTATTCCCATGATGCTCATGCAGACTCCAGGTGGCGTTGTCTTTGCTATTTCTTTGTATTCCCGCCTAGGAATGGAAGGCTGGTCGACCTGGGGAATCTACGTTCTTTCTGCATCGATGCAAGGGACCCTATTGTTGATGGGCATCTACTTTGAGATAACCCAGTCAAGAAGCGAGTCCAACGAGAGTGGCCAGAGTAAGGCTCATCGCTCTCGCCGTCGTCAGGATGGACAAGGTAGACATGCCAACGATGACACGACCCCGTTGTTAAACGATGGCACAGTTGGTTACGGTGCGAACACTGGGAGTGAAAGCCGGTCAAAGGTAGATAGTGCCGCCAAGAAGGGTGACATCAAGGGAAAGGGAAAGGTTGTCGTCTCCAAGGCCAAGGGACGGGCCCGTGTTAAAGAGCCAGAAATCGTTTCAGACAGCGAAGGATCACCTGATGATTCTCAAGGACAGTCGTCTTCAAGCCAGTCCAAGAGGAACGGCAAGAAATCAGGGAGTAGTAAAGGGAAGAAGCATGCTAGGTCCGGCAAGACACAGAAGGCGACTGCTTCGAAGCAGAAGCATGGTGGAGTGAACACCGAGGCATAGGACTGTCTCTTAGGAGATTGTGATTATGGGCAGTGTGGATCGTTTCTTTTATTTTGTGGCATTACACTGGCTGCCACATACATAGTCATTGTTTTGGTTTTATTATTTGTTTTACACTTCTCGCTTGACTTTGAAGTATTTTATTCATCAGTTTATAGATATTTGAACCATTAAATCATTACAAGTGTTGAGGGTGCGTGAGCGTGAATATTAGGGACGTATAATAATTTATGGTCGCGAGCTGTTGAAGGTAGCCATCTCAAGTAGATCCTCAATATGTGGTTGCCAATTCGGATCTTCATTTACGGTACGTTCGCGGATAGCCTCAGTCCAAACAAGCCAGGCGAATTCCAGCAACTCATCCTCTGTAAATGTGATATCGCAATCACTAGCTTCATCTGCGTGTTCCAGAGGCGCAGCCCATAATCTCGAAGCTGGCACTACAAAGGGACCACCGCGCACTTCAAAATGGTCTTTCTCCAATACTGCGAATGCCGACGGTATATTCTTCCCTTTGCTTGCAGTTTCAGCTTGCGCGTTATGCCCCGCCGGACTAGAAGTATCTGGAACAACATTGAAAAATGAAGCCCATTTGAATGCCACAGTAGATACATGAATCCGTTTAAACTGAGCCTTCCCGTTGATAAGCTTTGGACCCCACAGTTCAAATAGCATACTGCACGATCTTGGAATGGGCTTGACGAGGGTTGCTCCACGGAGGTTCTTGTCACTGTTGAGATACCACCAGCGGGCCTTCATGTTAAGCATGAGCATGGATTGCATCCAGGAGCCGTCGATGATGAATGTTGGAAGGGCGAGGGCTCTCCTGGCGTTCTCGACGTTTTGTTCACGTCGTTGTTTCAGTTCTTCCGGAGGGATGGTGCGCCGGGCTTCAACGGATTCGTTGATATTAGATACGTTAGACCGTGTACCCTTGGCGTTTTGTATGGGGGCGGCTACGGGCGGAGGTGCAGCTGGGGCTGGAACTGGAGTTGGGGTGGCTTCAACTGTGAGTTTCGATAAGGCTGTTTCTGTGCCTGTTATGGTGCCGGACATTTCGGTGTCGGCACCCGGCGTTTCTTCTCCGGGCTCCTTTTTTATTTGGGTGGTGTCGACATCTCCAGTGGTGGGAACTGCGGAGGAACTATCGGCGGGTGCAGGCTCAATTGCAAGCCTGGCTGGCTCAGGTTTAGCTTGCGGATTGGGAGGTTCCGGCTCGGTTTCTTCCACGATTCGTGCGCCAAGAGTTAATGCGCGGCCACGTGTAACGTATATGGTATCATAAGGTGGTGCGTCATACTCTGTTGACCTTTCATCCACCTCGTGACGACCATCATGGCGTTTTGGTGCTCTGATAGCCATGGAAACCTGTGAAATTTCGTCTCCTGTTTTGCCCAGATAAAGCTGATCTTTGGTGACTTGGAGAGTGAAGTCATCTGGTACTCCTTTCAATGCTTCGAGTTTCTTGCAGAATAGTTCTCTGAAGCGGCCATTGATTATGCCATTGACCTTTGGTGGCACTTCGATGACAAGTGTCTCTGTTTGGGAGCTGTATTCATGGAAGATCCAATCGTGGCAGAGAAGGCGCAGACGCTTGATGAGGTTGACAGAATGACTTCGTTCGACAAACTGAGCGTGGATAATGACGGGATGACTTGAGGCGGGTGCTACTAAGTTGAGGAACTGTGTCATCTCTCCGCTGAACTGCATAATAAAGGTATGCGGAACTAGAGGATCACTTGGCAGGTTATCCAAGGAATCATCATCATCAGCAGCATTTGAGCCTAGATTTTCGGACCGCTGCGACCCCGGTGGATATTGTTGTTTTGTGAATGGACCCTTTGGACATGGTATATTTGAAGAACCTATGCGGGCTTGTTCGCCATAATTGGGAAGGTTGTAATGTGACAATGCGCGAGTCTGCTCGGCTAAACTCTCGATTTTGGACTGCCGGATAGGTGGCGACCGGACGCCGGTGGTTTTTGTTGACATGTGTTTAGGAGAAGCACGGGCGGTTGGTGCGGAATTGGTGGGTTCTCGAGGGACTCCCGGACGGCGGGAAGATGGTCCACGATCAGACGCGAGCACAGACGGAGGAACGGTGGCACTTGCTGTAGCGGAGTCAGGACTCTTTGTCGCACAAGAAGTGGCACGGGAAGATGAAGGTTTATCTATGTGTGTAATGCTGTAATGAGCAATGAATGAAAAAAAAATTGAGTGAGATCTGGGGTTCCTGGATTGTGAAGGAAGCGATAGGTCAGGGTGCACAAAGAAGTCTTTGTTTTTTAGAACTGCTGCTACTAGATTGGTCTAGCGGGACGTCAAATTTTGGTAGTCTCCTAACAGCCAACAGCCTACAGTCAACAGCCTACAACTGCTTAACACCGGACAATAGCTCGCGTATGTTATATGTTGTAGTTGCTGAACGTCAAGAATACCCCCTGGTTTGTTGTTACCGACAGCTTGTGACAGGGGTTAAAGAAGAAGACTGGAAGAGGGAACAACGGAGGGAAAAGAGGGGCAACTGTAGTATTGGGAATGTTGATAATGACGAAAGTGAAGATGAGAAGTGATATTGAGTGGAAGCGAGACCAGAAAAGGAAGATGGAGAGAAGGAGGCTGGTTGACAAAAAAGCAATGTACGCTAGGTGGGTTTCGTGGGACACGATGATTCGATACTGGGATAGGAGGATTGATGGGCAAGCGCCAATTGGCAATTGAGAAGATATGACATCAGGCGGAACTAAAAAGGGGTGTGATGGAGGAATATAGTGTTGATTGTATCGGAAGACGGTCCTAGATTCACTTGTTATGAAGGAAAGGTCGGTCCAATGTGGTGGGGTGGAGATCGGGAATTCCGGTGTGTTGTGCAAACATCCCGGTCTTCCCGTGACCTTTTTGGTTTGCTCGGTTTAGGTTGGAATGAAGGAGGATAGAGGAAAGAGAATATGGTTACTCACATTTCAATGAGCTTTCTGTATCTGAAAACTCAGCCGATGGTGTTGTGTCGTGCATTCGACCCTTTCCCTTTTCATCGCTAACGTTTCGACTAGTCTTTTCGTCCATCTCATAGTCTCCGTCTTGCCCCGCATTATCGATGGTATCCTCGGCTTCTTCGGTCACGCGTCTCTTTTTGCGCCGACAGGCAGTAGGGTCGACGAAGGCGGCATCGGAGAATTCATTGTGTTGAGGGAGCCCGCGAATTACCGTCTCGGCGCTTCCACTATGATATTCTGTAACTGTGCGTTTGTTGGACATGGGAAGAAAGGGCAGATTTGTCGAATGTAAGGCTACAAGATTGATACTTGATGCCCGTGATTGGTAGCGTAGGGATACGCGTGAATGACGATGATACAATACTCAAGGCGTAGTGTTTATAGGCAGGAAGGTTGGCTGATGCAGAGAAAATGAAGTTTAAAATTGAAAAGTCTATTGAAAAATCAAACAAAAATGTAGAAAATTGTGTAGATGCAAATGGAAACACTTTGACAACCTAACCGTAAATTATGTTCAATGAAAGGTTCACTGGCCTTTTCAAGATTGGCGTTTTGACAGGTCGGATTAGGCTAGTTAATCAGGCTCTATAGGTCAAGTCACTGAGAACAAGGGTTGCTGGGTACGTGTACGGGAGGACTACCGAACCGAGACAATGAGGCAAGTTGATTTTTTGCTTCAGGATCAAATTATTTGGAGCAATATTGATAGAAATACGCAACTGAGGAATTCATCATAATTTGACCTATGACTTGAGGCTTATATCGATAACATGGGCATAATTTGTCCTTGAACTAGGTTTATGGGGTTAAGTGTTGACTATTGATATTAAAGTGGTGTAACCAATCATCTATGAGTAGACGGGATCACACATACGGATTCGAGCCAAGTCTGATGGCAAATTACAACTTAATAGGCTCTATATAGAAATATATCCTCACTCGGTAGTCGGATGATGACTTTTGTGACACCCTCTTAACATGTGCTCGATTCCGATGATGCAGTTTAGATAACCCTATAAAACCCTATAATATGCTTAGTCATTTGCAAGAAAATATAAATATGGGTCCAACTTGAACCTCATCACAACTATGTACCGGGAATTCATTGAGTGGTAGTTATCCTTTTGTTGATAGTTCAGGTGTTTTGGAAACCATGACACTCTCAACTACTCTAGCCACAGCCCGAGGGATGGCTTCTGGGAGGGTCAACAGTCTTAGACTCTTTGCCCGTGATGCCCATAGAATACAGAGTTTATTTGGAAATCGGAGATGGAACCACGGACCTGCACCAATGTCACCAGACCAAAATATTCGAAAGATTCGGAATATTGGTATCATTGCCCATGTAGATGCAGTAAGTTGTGACGTGATTTGAGATGTCGTTAGCATTTGATTCCACTGACACTGAAATTTAGGGGAAAACCACTACCACTGAGCGTATGCTGCTTTGCAGCGGTCTCACTAGGAGATTAGGAAAAGTAGATGAAGGAAGCACAGTTACGGATTTCATGGATGTCGAGAGAGAAAAGGGTATCACTGTCCAATCTGCTGCGGTTACTTTTGCTTGGCCACCATCTCCGGAGCCTGTAAAACTGGATGAATTAGCAACCAAGGCGTATGATGGACCTACACACGTTGTCAATCTCATCGATACACCCGGACATCAAGACTTTAGATTTGAGGTTGATCGATGCCTTCCGGTTCTAGATGGTGCAATTTGTATCATTGACGGTGTTGAGGGTGTGGAAGCTCATACTGAGCGTGTGTGGAATTCGGCACAGCAGTATAATATTCCACGCATTGTCTTCATCAACAAGTTGGATCGTGAGGGTGCTTCATTCAATAAGTCTGTCCGGGACATTGCAGCTCGGTTAGGCTCTATGCCACTTGTTGTGCAAATACCATGGTATATCAAGGAGAAACTAGTCGGTGTAGTGGACATCATCGAGCAAAAGGCGTACCGCTATACTGGCGGGTCAGATGGCGAGCGGACTACCATGACAACAGTTCAACTACAAGATATTGGAAACCCCGCCTTGATTGAGGAGGTTAAAAAGGCGAGAGAAAACCTTGTCAACGTGCTTGCTGACAAGGACGAATCCGCCGTGGAAGCTCTCACCGCAGACATTGACACCATTGACCCTAAAGTCATACGGGCCTCCATTCGCACTGTTGTCCTTCGTGGACACGCCGATGTGGTCCCCATCTTTGCCGGTGCCAGTCTAAGACAGATTGGTGTTGAACCCCTCATGGATGCCGTCATTGACTACCTGCCCAGTCCCCTTGAGCGCCCCGAAGTCCAGATCGCTCATAACGGGAAAATATTGCCCGTTTCAAAAGCCGTTGTGGGTGCAAGAATGGCACCCGTTATTTGCTCCGTAGCACACGTCTTCAAGGTCATGCACCATCCAAAGCATGGAATTCTCTCCTTTGTTCGTGTGCACTATGGTATTATCAAGGGTCGTTGCCCACAATTTAACACGCGCACGCAAACCCATCTTCGGCCCAAGATGATTGTACAGGTCTCGGCTGATCAGATTGAGCGTCTTGTTAACCTTGGCGCTGGTCAGATTGGTGCCATGAAAGATATCAACGAGACGGCCACTGGTGATACCCTGATCACTGTGATGTCGGGTGCTCCTCCTCATGGAGACCGTAAGTACATGAAGATTCAGGCTCCAGCTATCCCCCCAGCTGTAGCTTTCATTGCCATTGAACCTTTCGGTACATCATCTGTCGATATGCTTCACAAAGCTCTTGATGCCATGACACGTGAAGATCCATCTCTCCGTTATCGTCATGAAAGCAAGGTAGACCAGTTTATCCTTCAGGGTATGGGTAAACTTCATCTGGAAATCTCAATCCGCCAACTCAAACAAAGATATCCCGCTATAAAGGCTTCCTATGGTGAAGTATCAGTTGAGTACAAGGAAACACTCACTGATCCTATCATCGAAGACAGAGTCACCTTTGACAAGCCTCTTGCGGGAAGAATTGGAAGCGTCACTGTCTCGGTGAATATCCAACCTTTGGATAATTCTCCTGCTATCCCCTCAGATGCTATCATGCGCAATGGAAACTACTATGTCGCTGACTTCAGAACTATTCAAGCCACTCAGCAAACCATGGCCCGCGCCCAACTTGAACAGGTGACTAAGCTTATAGTGAACGGCGCTGTTGCCGCTATGGCCAGAGGACCTAAGAGGGGATTCCCACTCAATGGTTGCCTTGTCACTATCAATCTTGAAGATGGAGATTTCAAGTCGAATCCCCCAGGACACTTCGCTGCCGCATCTTGTCTTGGTGTTACCCAGGCGATCAACGCTGCTCACAAGCAAGGCATGGTGTCCATCATGGAGCCAATCATGAAGGTTGATATCATTGCACCACAGTCAGCGGCCGGTCAAATCCAACATGACCTATCGTCAGGTGCCGGTGGTACTGTCTTGAGCATTGCCGATGTCACTGACGATAGTAAAATGGGTAAGATCAACCCAGATACAGTGTACGCTCCACCAGACTTGTACAATGCAGTGACGTCCATGAAGGGTTCAACAACTATGCGGAGAGTGCAGATCGTGGCAAATGTCCCGTATAAGGCCATGATGGACTATGACGAGGTGTTGCGTAGTCGGACGGGTGGTAGACATGGTCTCACTATGGACTTCGCCTTCTTAAGTCTGGTTCCAAGTAATCGCGAAAGCGCAATTTAACCGCCATGTTGCGGGAGTCTACATTGGTGTTTTAGTGTTTGTATGATATTGAATAGTAACGAGTATACCATAATCCAACCAGACTCTTGTGATACAATTGGTGTAACAAAACTAATCCATGCCACGGGGGTTATTTTTCCTTGCGAGCACCCTGCTCGTCGTTTGTTTTCATGATGGATTCTGACTTTGACTGCGCCTCGTTCGTTCGTTCATCCGAGGTCTTGGTCGGATTTAGATTGGGGAAGGGACATGCATCCCTGTGGTGCAACGAGAGGTTGGTATTCAGGTTCGTCTATTCATACGTGACGTCAGAAGTAGCCCTACTTCTTATGAGTTCTCGGAGATTTGGTTTCTTTTAGATCTGCCTGTACATTTGCATGTTGACCTAGTCGCGTGTACGGAATAGACGAAGACGTTTTCTCCTTTTTTTACTGGTTGGCAGGTTGAGGGTTGTCTTGGGAACTCGGATGGGCATTCCTTGTTTTGATATTGGGCGTGCTATGTTGGGCCACCAGCCGGGCTTACTATGCAGTTGAGAGGCAGATGTCCAGGGGCTGGGCACTGTACATGCATATCATAGTTTACAAGTCATCACCAGCAACAATGTCTTTCAATTGAGACTTGGCATTTCTTTGTAGTCGGGCGGCTTCCTCCGGCGTGTATTGCCGCCACGGACTAACATAATGCCACCACACAGTACTCTATTTCTATTGCAAAAATCTCGTATGTACAGGAGCTTCTTCTTTTCTATGCTTTGCAGGTCGTCTGGCATCTCACAGACCTCTTTCAGAGTGCAATGACACCTTGCATGTCTGTTCAATCCAAGTCAATCTGACGAATAGAAAAGGTGTAAGGGTCTCTGCGCAACGACGACGCTCTGATGCTTACGACATGGGCAGGCAAAAATAACCGATGGGCGGGTGGTCTTATGCCATGGGTATCTTTCTAGCTGGGCCGTTTTTTGTCCCCGTCATGTTGGTGGTCTATGATGCCATTGTACTGTCACCCAAACCAAAGATGACCCGGGATTTCTTAGGCCGAGGGCCGGGAAACTCAACTCGGGGGATTTTATGTAATCGGGGGGTTTTGTCGCTTCGACCGGAGAAGGCTCTTCCGTTTTCCCTAGTAGCTGCATAAGTGCAAATCACTCTTCTTTCTCCAGTGCTTCCTTCTATTCCCCCCCATCCTTCCCATTAATCTGGACAAGCGGTCTATGTATGGACCCTCTGGACGGACCGCCTTAAAGGAAATGGTATCGTGACCTCGCCGCACAAAGGGGACTTTATTACACTGCATATAGGACTGCCGTGTTCCTGTTGTCTCTACCAATCAAACAATATGTCACTCTGGCCAGAGAAGAGCAAAGGTGCCTTGCGGCGTTCAGTGGGGGTTTTCGGGCCGTCAAGAGTGGATGTCTTGCTGACTGTGATGAGTTACAAGATATTTCTATAGGCTAAAGGATGGCCAGTAGGAATAGGGATCCGGAATAAGCGGCATTCATTGGCGACGGCCCAGCCCGACTATTTTAAAGTGTGGTGGCCGAATTAAGAAATCTTACAGACATAGTGTATAAGATAGGTGGTTGGGAATAAACTAAATGTGGGTGATCATTACTCATTGGAGAATTTCAATGGCTTTAGTTTTGAGGTTGTTGGGCTGGATATTCGAGCTTGAAATAGCTGATGATGGTGCAGATACTCTCCCTTGTCTATCGGAAATTATCCAAGAATATACATACAGGAGTCTGTTTCTGATGACAGACAACACTGAACTTTTCTTCAACATCAAGATGGTGTAAACGGTAGGGTTACTCGGGTTACAGTGGGATCAAGAAGCCTAAAATTTAACTTCCACTCCGACCCAAATAGGAAATGTGCCCTGAAATATGGAATTCAGTTCTTTTGATCCAGGGGGAATCATGGCAATAGGCTGATTTCCAACAAAAGGAAGGAATCACATCATTGTGAGTAGCTCATCGCACTTGTGCTTTTTGTTGTGATATAAAGTAAAAGAACAGCTCTACCGAAATTGAAGTTGGAGAGAGGCTTTTGGAGGTATAAAAAAGTAATTTCACGATGAGAGAACATGAGGCCCAAGATGTGAAAAGTGGAGACGACAGAATCTTGTTATGTCCGTAAGAAGCCTATTTTGCTTGATTTGAGGTAGTTGCGGTAATTGTTTTGTGACAGCAATTATCTCAACTGATAGATATGAAGGGTATGACGCGGTTGTGTAGCCATTGATCGGATGGAATGGGAAGGTCCGATATGGTTTTTGGGGGTTAGGGCGAGATTGATACGATTAATGGCGGGGAAATCTGGCAGTTGCGGAGATTTGATGATGACGGACGAGGAAATGGTGTTTCACAAATCAAGGTTTGGTGAACAATAATAAGAGTGCCAGATATCCCTGGGTTTATTGAACTTTATTGGTTTGACGGTCCCTGCTCATGCTTGGGGGTTGAATTTATTGTGTGCTAGACCACGAGGGCGTTGTTTGTTTGTCTGTCATGTCAGTTTGTTTTGTTGTTGAGTATATAGAAATGTATTTAGATTGATACATACTTGGCAAAGAAGGGCGAGTCCACCAATACGGGTTCTATTCGCCTTCTCTGGCCCTTCTGAAGGACCAGCTAGATGCGGAGGAATCTCGCCCAGCCATTTTCTCATCCAACAGCAAGGAGAAATCAGTTTTTTAGATCCTTCTTCTCGTCTAGAAAGTGGGATTGGTAGAGTCACTTTGTTCCTCAGGAACAGCCGACCGACGACACACATACATATCTAATTGTGGTCATCCACACACCATTTAACCTCAAACGACGCTGGGACTTGTCTGTCGTTCCGGAGACAAACCCGTCACTCGTTTTGCTCGCATCAACCCATCTTTACTACAACTGATGCATTGGAACTATAATGATTCTTCGCCATAGATAAAAAAAAGAACCAAACTTGGGAGATCCGTGCCCTGGTTTACTATGCCAGGTCTTCTTCCTCCCCAGGTCAGCCGGAGAAGACAACCAGAACCGATTGTTGATCCGTGCGGGTCACGATTCAGTTCATCTTGTTACCTGTTCGAAGCTTGAGTGAAAATCCCAACTCAATCGTTCCAGCGGTGTAATCCGCCCGACATTGGTGGCTTCTCTTATACAGCTTATTCCTATTCCTTTACTACATAGTCAGATAGTCTAGATCCCGGCTATTGTTGTCTAGACCCCTGGGGCCCCTGGAATGCACTTTCCACTATGCATCAACTTGGAGGGTGAGAAGGGAACAAAATGTACTGCCTACTGAACTTGTTCTTCTCGGCCTTGTCTCCGTCGTTCTGACTTGGTCCATGAACCCCTGGCCAGGCGGTCGGTTCTTTGACAGTGGAGGGCAAGGGGTTAGTCACTGATCAAATCGGCGAATTAAGCGATGAGAGAACGGTGCATAGGGTCCTTGACACTTGAGGTGGATATGCATTGGTTTATATTGCTCCGCATACCCTCGTTCCACCGTCAAGTGTCGTCGACTCTTGGTCTCTCCCTTTTCCGTCTTTTGGTCTTTACAGTCCAGTTTCAAGGTCTGACCGCCTCCAGCATTTCGACAAGTCCGGCATCAGAAATCTCACGATAGCTATACAGCTTCGTCCAGTGTCACACTTGATTCTGTCCTACAGTCTTTCGTTTTTCATAAACCAATTCATTCACCATTTCGTTAATCACAATCATCTAAAGACACTCACTCTTTCTGTGTCCTTTTGCATCTTACATAATGTATCCTACTACCTCAGTCACTTCGTTGGCTCTCCTCCTGGCGGCCAACCAGGTGTCTGCTGGCGTTCCTTCCCGGAGACCAGCTAACGGCTTCATCGCTTACGAGAACATCAAGAACGCTACCATTGCTAAGCGTGCAACTTGCTCACTTCCATCTGGAGCTGGTCTTTACCATGTTCCCGGTGCTTCCAACTCCGGCTTTGCCATGAGCCCTGATCAGCCATGCACTGCCGGTTCTTACTGCCCTATTGCTTGCCCTTCCGGCCAGGTTATGGCTCAGTGGAAGCCTGATACTTCTTACACTTACCCAGAGAGCATGGTGAGTTCACTTGTCTTCTTTTGATGCTAATATATCATGCTAACTCTCTCATCAGGACGGTGGTCTTCTCTGTGGTGATGACGGTACTGTCTCTAAGCCTTTCCCTGATAAGGAGTACTGTGTTGATGGTACTGACTCCGTCTACGCTGTCAACAAGTGTGACTCCACTGTTTCTTTCTGCCAGACCGTTCTTCCCGGTAACGAGGCCATGCTTATTCCCACCGTTGTCGGTAGCTCCGCTACCAAGCTTGCCGTCCCAGATACATCGTACTGGGCTAGCACTGCCGCTCACTACTACATTAACCCCCCTGGTGTCGGTACCGAGGGCTGCATCTGGGGTGATGACTCCCAGCCCGTTGGTAACTGGGCTCCCTACGTTGCCGGTGCCAACACTGATTCCAACGGCCAGACCTTCGTCAAGATTGGCTGGAACCCCATTTACCAGTTCGAGGGTAACGGTTTGGAGAAGACCCTTCCCAACTGGGGTGTAGAGATTGACTGCCCTAACGGCGGCTGCAACGGCTTGCCTTGTGCTATTGATCCTACTGCCGGTCTCGGTTCCGTCACCTCTAGTGATTCTAGCACTGGTGCCGGTGGCTCTGCTTTCTGCGTCGTCACTGTCTCTAAGGGCTCTACTGCCAACATTGTTGTTAAGAAGCTTGGTAGTAGCTCCAGCGGTAGCAGCAGCTCTTCTGCCGCTGCTTCGTCTTCTACTGCGGCCCCTACTACTTCTACTACATCTAGCGCGGCTCCTACTTCGACCAGCTCTTCTTCGACCTCGACCTCTTCGTCTTCGACTTCGACCTCCAGCAGCTCAACTTCTTCCTCATCATCCTCTAGCTCTAGCTCTAGCTCCAGCTCTAGCTCCAGCTCCAGCTCCAGCCACTCCAGCCACAGCAGCTCGTCTGCCTCCACTACCAGCTCCGAAGATTCCACCACCACCAAAGAGTCGTCCTCCAGCACCACCGCCACTCGTCCTACCAACTTTGCCGGATACGGAGGTCTTTTCCTTGAGAACATCACCACTAGCGCTGTCGAAGCGACTGCCACTACTACGGACTCTTCTGCCTCGTCTACTGCCTCGGCCACCAGTGTTGAGTCCAGCAGCAACGGCGTTTCCAACACCCCTAGCTCTGGTCCTATCGTGAGCTTGGTTGTTGCCTTCATGGCCGTCGCCTACCTTTTCTAAATGTGCCCCACAGCCTGGCAAATTACTGCCAGTTTTGACGATTGTTAATGTTTCTTCACTTCGACTTCTCCTGTTATTTGTTCCATATTTGCTTTTCTGGGACGACTTCCTAGGGGCCTTTTTTCTTACCTTCCTTACACTCTAACTTCTAATGAAGTCTTTCAAGTCCACTGTCACCTACCAAACGCCTCCAATCGCTACTCGCCCTGTACTACCTTGACGGTCCAACCGGTCTTGGTCCCACTCTTTTTCTCAATAATACCCTCGCATTCCTTTTTTCTTTCGCTAGACTTCACACTCCTTTGAGAGTATAGTGAAGTCTTAGTGATGCATTCCTTCCTAGCTCCCCAGGCTTTACAAAGCTTTGATGTGTCACTCCTTTATATTCGACGTCGGCTTTGTTTTCGAACATCGATACACTCTTTTTGTTATGTTTTTTTATGGCGAGATGGGGATTGGGTGGTGATGGCGACTGATTGGACTTGAACAGTCAGTAATACTCTTGTCATTCTTTTATCTTCTTCACATTTACTGAAACGCTGGATACTTGTTCGTTGGCGATCTTTACGAATAATGACGTCTACTTCTTTGCTGTTTTGGTTTGCTGTTTTACGTTTATACCTTTCTGTACGGTCATAACCGGGTCCTTGGATCCATGGCCTGGTTGTTCTTACTATATATACCTCTTCATATTGGATGTTGATTCGGGGTTTGGGTGTGGGTGGCTGGCCTGTCATCATAACGATATATATGCTATTTAAAAATATTTGCTGCATCAATGAGAATAATAATCAACTTGAAACTGCATCTTCATTATAACTCGTGCTATGTACTGAAGTCTACCTCTTAACCCAGCCAGGTACATAAGTCATGTCAAACTCTTCCTCGGAATCCTCCTTTAACGCTATCGCAACAAGTGGCCATCCAACTACCAAGGGAGACTTCCCTTTGGCACCTAGAACGGCAAACTTCCGTTGCGAATGTGAAATATATCCATGCATAAAGTCCATGTCGATAAGTGACGACACAAGAAGCTCCATGCTTTCATATGTCGCCGACTGGTTTCCACCGATAACACCCTCATGTGGTAAGAGTGCCGGCGGGTTCGTATTGACTGGCGGTTCCAGGCGAGGAAGGAGATGCGTGTTGTTTAGTCTTTTGGTGTTTGCGGTGGCTATTTTACGGTTAGTAAGAAGAATATAGTCAGGTGGAGAAGGAAACTTGCCTGCGATGGTATGAGGAGGGGCACTTTCAATTCGTGATTGAAGCCATTGGGCGGCACCTGTAAGGTGATCTAGGTCTAACAGCGCTGCCTTCTTTTGCCCCATGGTGTCGGATGGAGCTGGTGGGGTATATGTGATGATGAAGACACGCCGTGTCAATGATCTCCATAGTAAGGCTCTCGCATCATAAGCCAACGAGGCATGAACACCCTTGCTCTGGAGATACTCGCGATGTAAAGCAATGCAAGTCTGATACGACGGGATATCTCCCATCTTCAAAGCCCGGCATAAATTTCCGTATAGCGGGGCTAACTCGCGCATCTCGGGCCGCAGTAGCATGGCGCTTGAAGGGAATCGTCCCATTAGGAGGTTGCATGGTAATAAGTATGACAAGATAAGTGCCCGATGCGAAACACAAGACTGGTGGGTCTGTCTAAAGGCCTCTTCTAGCGCCAACGATGCTCTCATGTACGAGTTATTACTCAACCAGAATCTCCCCAGATAATACAAAAACGTCACCCTCTGCGCCGCCGGATACAAATGCAACGGCGAGCTATTCGTCTCGATATTTGTGAAAATCTGCTGAGCCAGCTGTTTCCGCCGACAAGCAAAGAGCAACCGGAGTGTCAAATTCGCAAATCTATAGACACCAATCTTTTTGCCTTGTGGCGGGGCATCCCGTGCACTAGACCGGTCGGTTAGACAGGTAGTGAAGATCTTTTGGAGAATCTCCGCGCAGATCTCGGTGATGGTCTTGCGTTCTTCGTCGGTACCGCGTTGTTGCGCCTGGGCTAGGAGATCGGGACGCTTGTTGAGTTGGAGGGTGAGTCGGGACAGCGCTTCGCCGAGACTGAGACACGTGTCAAGGAGGATTGTACCGTTGGCGGGATGGGTGAATGCCGTTCCGCAGGAGCTGATGAGGGGGGTTAGGAGGAGAACTGTGCATTTCTTTGAATCGAACTTACTTGGTCAGAGTACAAAGCCTTTCATGTGTCGCGGCAAGATCATTGAAGTCTGCCTCTCTCCAATATGCGATGTACTCCCGAATAAAGCCTACGAAACTCGGCCATGGCGCCATTTCCCCGTCAGGCACATCGTTATCTGGGAGACAGCGTTCTACGATCTTTTCTACGGCCTTGATGTCTTTAAACTGGGTCTTAAGCTCTTGGCCTAGTTTAAAGTACATGTCCGAAGCTGTGGGCTCCACCTGGAGCCATTTCCCTAGAGACTTTCCATCATTATTGACAACGAAGCCTCGGATGCTGGTGAGGAATTCGATGATGAGACTCATGATATGTGAACGGCAATGATTAGAAGTGGGGCGGCCGTGGTCATGGGATGACTAGTTATGAAATTGGGTTCATAAACTATGAGACCATTAAAAAAGAAGACTTAATCTTTGGAATATCGAAATTCCTACAACAGCGTCTTCACAGACAGGTGAGGTGAGGTTATGTCCATGATCCCTATTGGCGCGCAAATCACAAGGCTGGGATCTTGTCCCACCTAGAAATAGCCAGGCCAATCACAACACACGGTTCCTCAGCCTTGTACATATGTCGCTTTCTGCATCTGGTAAATATCAAACAGACAGTAACTTGGTCATTTCGACAAAAGATAATCAGTACTGCATTGTCATAACAATGACGCAACTGCCAAAAATGGAGACACGGGGAATCGAACCCCGGACCTGATCCAAACCGAAAGTAGAAGCTTCAACTATGCTAAGGATCCGTCATACCACTAGACCATGTCCCCTCTGGTTATTTGAATGCTATCAGTTGCAATTCAAGAATCGCAGCTCCAAATTTTTGGGCCGGTTGAATTGGCAAGTGTAACCGGGCTGTAATATGCTTACTAATTCACGACATTTGCACATTGAAGCTGAGCAGCCCGTCATAACCACCCGTACGAGATGGGGCTTCCAAATGGGAGTATTATAAATCACCAAATCTCGAATAAACCGCCATTTTTGTGCCTTCAAATCAGCACTTTGTTCTACATTCCAAATTTCACCTTTTTGAGCGCCCTTCTCAGCTTGGCCAAGGGTTAAGTGAAAGTCCCCACAAAGCCGTGTAATAAGGTTAAAAGCCGCGGCTGCTGATTCATGAGCAAGACGACCAAGGAAACTGCTGACATCTTCTTTGCCTTCTTCATTTCCTCATAAATCTCAAGGACGCAATCCAAAGTTCTCTTCTTCCAAATATATTACTGGCCATATCCACCGTAATATTGTCCTCCCACAACCAAAACCGTCTAATATCTCCTACTTCAACCGGGGTTTACCCGCAACTCCAACGATTGGGTTTCTTTGAAAAATCTTGCTCAGTCAGCAACCACCGACAACCTATTCCCTTTTACCCTTCAACCCTCGCCAATCTTGCTGAGTAAGACGATTTACCGTGTATCTGCAAGAACGGCATCAACTTATACGACAAGAATCACGATCCTATTTTCTTTTCAGCGCTTTTACGATGTCTACTTCAATGGGTACCGTTGAGGGGGTCGCTAACGGTGAGTTTTTGCTTCCTGTTTTGGCTGGAGGAGACTGGCGATGTGATTTTTCGCGCACCATGGCGAAATATTATGATGGAGGGGACCTGTCATTGGCGACCAGCGCTGTTTACTACACTGGGATGCTGTACCTTGAAGATGCGGTAGTGGACTGTGTGCCTAGGGCCACGGACACTGGCAGTTTGCAGTAGTGGGATGCAGTTCCGGTCGGCGACAACGGATGCAGTGCAAGTGATTGTGCAGATGGTTGAGTTTATTACTTTACCTCTGTTTGCTTTCGCTCTACAAGTGTATGAGCCGTCATTATTTTCATGTGATGCTTGCTGTCTCGTTCGTGTCTCGCTTTATCATCTGATATGCCAATCCATCTACACTTCCGGCCTTGCGACCGCGGGGCCCAGATGAATCTCACAAGACCCGTCGGAATTCTCCTTGGATAATTCCAGAGCGGCACCGGCGATAACGGCCCCGCGGTTATGAACCCGTCAAATCCCGTCGAGCCAGCCGGCGCTCACGACTTTACTGACATATACCCATTCACAGAACGCGATCTCCGTGCCGATCTGGAGCTCCTCCAAAGCTTCTCTGACGCCCGGGAGACGCCGGCCCATCAGGCCGAAGACCTTGGCGAGATGGCTGCTGAGGCTTCGCGGGCCGTTGCTCTTGCTACCCGGGCCAACAATGAGGGTGCTTTGGTTGACTCGGCCAACTCGTACATGCATTCTCAGGATGTTGCTACTACTGAAGCCCATAGTCATGCCTCTGGTACTCTTGCTGCTCCCGTGCCTGAGGCTTCGATGATGCCTGGCACGCTCTCTATGGCTCCAATTAGCCAGGGCCAGGTTGTGCCTATGCTTCAGCCTGCCGGTGCTCCTATGAGCGGTGGCATGCCTATCAACATGCAAAGTCACAGCTCGAATGCAGGATCTCGTCAGAATCGTCAGTTGTCGACTACAAAGCGTGCTGCTCAAAACAGAGCCGCCCAGGTACGTTATTCCATTTATACCTCCATTATTTCCCTGTAGCCAGTGTATGGGTGTGAAGAAAGAGATGATCGCCAAATATTCAATGGTAGTCATCAGCGTTGTAAGGTTTATTGTATTCATCTAAGCGTGGCCATTGGCTCCATTGCTGACCTAAACATCACGACTATTGATGAATAAGCAAAAACCAGCAAAAAAAAAGCCACACCCAACACCTGCATCCTCCGGCTTACGTAACCTCACATTGATGAACATCACTAACCCTCACCAACAACACACAGCGTGCGTTCCGTCAACGCAAGGAGAACCACATCAAGAACCTCGAGGTAGAAAACGCCGAATTCGCCCGCCAAGCCGAACACTACAAGGCCGTCGAGACCGAAAACGCCACTCTCCGCCAATACTGTCTCCTCCTACAAACCCGTCTCATCAACCTACAATGCGAAGTTCCTCCGCCCCCCGTCGGTCTCCGTGGGCTTGTCCCCTCGGGCGCATTCCCGCTGCTTTCCCCGTCCTCGTCTAGTGCTCAGGCTGGTGATGTCATTGCTGTTGCGGCGGCCGCTGAAAGTGCCCAACAGGCTGCACAGGCTGCCGAGGGTTTGGCGGTTATTAAGGAGGAGCAGCAGAAGAGACGGCAGCAGGAGGGGGAGGCGGCGGCTGCGGTGGCGGCGGCTGAGGAGGTTACCGATCCCATGATGACTTAGTGAGCATGTGTGTGGTATGGGGAACATGAGGTATCCTGTGGTCATTGGTGACGGTGGCGGAGTTGGGGATTTATGTGATGACGTTCTGGGTTCTTTTTTTGCTTTTCTTTTTTCTTTCGTTATCATTATTGGCGTTACGGATGGGTGGTTGGCTTGGTTTGTCTTCTGCTTGTTGTCCTTATGACTAGCTAGCATAGCAAGGAGAAAGTTCTGTTTGGTAGTTGTAAGTTGATATGTATCTTGTTTCTCCTAACATAACATCATGAACCATATATGTGTTGTGTGTTGTCTGTATCCATTATGCCATACATTGATCAAAACAAATCCGTCTCTCTCGATCTACATATTAAGTTCGTGATCTACTACAACGCAACATACGCGTTACCCAAGTTATGCTCCTTGATATAATCTGCACCCTTCTCTTCATACTCGGCCCTCGTAACCCGTGCTCCTTTCCACTCGTCACTACCAACCCACTCCGCAGCTCCTTTCCATCCATCAAGACAAGGATTCGCTGCTCTCCGGACCTTCAACGGCGCCCCTGCCTCCAACAACGCACGCAAGCCGTCTTCCAATCTCTGAGAAAACCCTCTAAAGGCAGAGTTACCACCCGTGCAGAACACATCGCGGAGCATCTGATCACGCTTGGAACCCGAGAAGCGCTGCGTGAGGATGTCACCCGCGATTTGCACAAGACCTGACTGGTCAACCCCGGCAATAGAAGGGGTGAAGAGGACTTCGGGCACCCGGATACGTTCGACGTTGAGATGGATCTGGTTGGCTTCGGCGGCTGAGGATGGGTCAAAGGGGCGAGGTCCACGCTCGAAGGCATGTAAGAGGCTCTTGCTCCAGTCATGCTTGGCCGCGTGTGTATCTTCGTAGGTGAAGTCATCGTCGTACCGGAGAAGTTCCTGCTCCAGACCCTCCAGTTTACCCATCAAGTCCTCTTCTTCCTCGTCCGACTGGTCGGCGATATCACGGTAAACACCCCAATCATCATCATTAGCACCAAAGTCATCGTCATCACCACCACGCCGTCTCTTCTTGTTGGGCGTGTCTGAGGCTAAGTTGGCGATGCTCTTCATGCGAATTTGTGAAGCCAAACTCTTGCGGTTACCCATGTCGGCCTTGAGTCTTTCCTTTTCCTTCATTTTGGTCAGAGTTTCGTTAAGGGCTTTGCGCCGGTCAGCCACCCAGTCTTCCTTTTGGTTTTCACGACGTTCATCGTCCAACCGCTGCTCCTCGGCGATGCGCGCCTTTTCGGCCTCCTTTTCGGCCTTTGCTCTTTGCCGAGCTTCCCAGTTCGCCTTGGCGAGTTTCTGGAGACGCTTGGCCTTGATATCGGCCTCTTCGAGATCCTCATCGGGGATATCGATGAGGTCGAATACAGGAGGGGCAGTTTCTTCCTCGTCACCACCAACATCTTTAGTACGGGCCTTACGGATGGCTTTGTCGAGATCCCGGATGATCTTTTCCAGCTCATTCTCATCTTGCAATTCGTTGTCATCCAAGAGACGTTTAGTGTCCTTCTTGTTGGCCTCCTGAAGCTGGGCTTGTATGGCCTTGAAGTGATCCAATTGACGCTCTTTTTGCATGAGCTTCTCAAGACGCATCTTGGCAGCCTGTTCCTGGAGACGACGTCCAGATTCCTTTTTGCGCTCGGTGATACGAGCCAACTCTTCTGCGCTCTTTTCGATAATGATTTCTTCGGTGAATGGGTATTGAATTACCACATCTCGATCCTCCAAGCCCGTCCACTCTAGGTAGTTTGCCAGTTCTCTATCATAGTCGGTAGACACATAGCCGAAATCTTTGAGCATGTATTCCGCTTGTGATGCTGTCAACTTCCCGTTGAAGTTCGGGTACTTGAGTTTGATGAGCTTAAGAAGATATTCTGACGCCTGATAACTACCCCAGTTTAATCTCGTAGACTGTGAAAGAATAGCCTTGTTGTTGACAACTGGAATTACATGTGAAGAAGTGTATCCTGAAGAAACAACAAGACCGGAAGATCCCTTGTTGTAACGGAAAGAGAAGAGTGAGTCAATACCGTATGTTACAGATGGCACACCATAACACTCAAACAGCAATTCCGACATAGTCTTACGACTATACGCCAAGTTAGCCACAGCTTCCGTCATGACAATTGGTACGTCGATGTTGCCGTCTACATCATTCATTCCCAGCTTGAGAAACACATAGTCAAGAACATGCTCCATAGCATCCCATGAGCTAACAACGCCAGTTCCCAACTCGAAGGCATTCTTGATATGTGAACGTGACGAGTTATCAACATAACAGTCGTTACCAGCAAAGGCAAAGGTCTTGGCGGCCTTGCGATCACGGTATTTACAGAAAATTGGCGGAATAGAGAATCGTGGCTGGGAATCAAAGGACCATCCGGCGCGAAGATTTGCAGAGCCTGTAGTACAAAGCCAAGTTAGTAGTTGCTACCGGCAAAAATCAGTACCAGTAGTTCCACCAAAAGCTCACCATTGTCAATCACAATTGCTGCCCCGCCTTTAGCAGCCAGGGCCCGGGCGTGTCCGTCTGTCGTTACGGGGACTGCCTTCTCGAATCTAGCCTCGCGAACGGGGTGGATCTTGGCCGGGGGATAGGTGCGCTGGGGCGGCAGCTTGCGCGGGTCAAGGTCAATATCCATGGCGCCGGGATTGACGGCCGAGGGAGCCATTGTGTGTTTTTGAAGGGGTATTTGTCGTGATCGCGGTGATGGTCGTTTTTGTCGTTAGATGCGGATTCGGTTCAACGGGTATCGCGATAGTTATTAATGTCACAAGGCTTTCGTTTGGTCGTCTTTGGCTTCGTCTTCAGCCTTGTCTCCCTCTAAATTTCACGGTAGGCGCAAAGGAACGTGGATTTGGTCGCACGGGTGGGTTGGTTGCCAGCTTGGGTTTGTTCGTCAGTTGTATGACCAGAAAAAGAGGGAAGCAAGGACCCGGTTCCCTGTAAGACGTTTAGTGGGAAATTCAAAAAGCTGTGCGGTGACTCCCTGGTATCAATTGACCTGGTGGTAACAGCTGGTGATGCTCAATCGACGCTCTAACAGATGTTGAATCTTTTACGATAGCTGACTTCACATTCGTTCAAAATACGCGACTGGACATGAAATATATATTCAGAGAACACTTAAATTAACAATAACAAATGGCCCAATAGTCTAGTTGGTTAGGACGTCGGATTCTGATTCCGTAAGCCCAGGTTCGAATCCTGGTTGGGCCTTGCGATATCCTTTTTGGTTGTTTATGTTCTAAACAATTAGAATCGATTAACTAACTATATCTCATGAACTACCTTATGATGGCGGTTGCAAAGTTCCCGTTTCTATATTTTTACGTCATTAGATACATCAAAATTCTTGACCCAGTCAGCCCATATATAAAACTTACCTTCGAGATGGAACAAGGCGTTGGACTGATAATTCTTGAACATCTGCGCAGTCAACACAATATTTTCATTGTGGTTGTTGATTTCCTGGAACATTGTCAACATAGAACTTAGAAATGATTTCTCAAATGTTTACGTTGAGAGCTTTGTTCATAAGAACGACGGCCTCATTCAGTTTCTCCTGTTCCATATCATTAATCCTCTAGTTCATGTGAGATGGTGGGAGCAGCACAAAAACCCCGCCAACTTACAACATTTGTGATGATACGGCCTACTAAGATGTTCTGTTGGTGTTCGTGCGGACTCTCCTTTTAGGTTGTCAGTATATGGACTTCGATTTTTCACAATATTCCATACCATTGTAGTCAATTTTGCCCTTTTTATTGTGTCGTTTATGAGTATAAACTACATCCATCACTTGCAATGAACGCGATGCGACCTTCTGTACATAGGCGGTGAAGCCTGGCAGAATTTAGCTCCTAGTCGACATTCACATTGGCGACACAACCAATTCGACATCCACGCCAATTGCGCCATCTATAATAACAACGTCTCTTTACCATCTACACTTATTCTCATCATCCACTCATAATACTTCCCAATGGCTGCACCAACCGAAGCCCAGCTCGCCCACATCGAACTCCTCGAGTCTCTCGACACCCATGGGACCCACAAGAACTTCCGCAACCCACACTGGAAGCCCACGGCCAAGCGCAACAAAACCCTCAAAGCCATGCTCGGCGACATTCAAAAGAAGGAGGCTGCCGCCCTTGCTGCCTCCCAAGAAGCCTCTGCTGCCGCTTCAGACAATGAACACGATGGATTTTCAACATCTGGCGAGTCCACGCCGAATCGCGGGCCGGGAGGCGGAGAGCCGGATTTAGCGGCGGCGAGCTCCGGGTTGGCGAAGATGGTTTTGGCGAGAAATGCGGCGGCGGCTGGGGCGCCGGCGAGTGGCTCTTCTGTAGTGGCGTCTTACACTAATATCGAGTCGGCACCATCTTGGGTACACTCGAAGAAGTACTGTGATGTTACGGGACTCCCCGCGCCATATATCGATCCGAAGACGCGCATGAGATATCACAACAAGGAGGTGTTTGCATTGATTAGGGCGCTTCCTCAGGGTGTGGGTGAGATGTATCTGGAAGCTCGCAATGCGCATACTGTTCTGAAATAGACGGTGTTTTGTTCATGATACGAGTTATGCTTCACTGAGACTCATGGTTATGGAAGAGGTTCTTCTATTTTTGGAGAGGGTTGGATTTGGAGTTTGGAGTTTCTTGATTTGATTGTTCAATTGTTCAATACACTCTTTGGATACAACAGTGACACATCTACCAACACATAAATTACATCTTCAAGGAACATGTTCGTCCAACAAAGTCAAGCCTCCGATACGCACCATCTACCTTTCAATAGATAGTGTATCATCAGGACGCTCCGGCTTAATCGTGATCGATTTCTGTGTCCGCCTTTATCCAATCACTAGTTGATAAACCAGAGACCAGAGCGACAGATACCGCCAAGCTATTAGAAAAAGCATAAGCAGTTACCGCAGTGTCTTTTCTCTCAAAACATAAAGACAAGAGACTTGGGACCTGCGGCCGTCGAGGCAAGTTGTGGGGTTTGTGGGTTCGCGCTAGAAGGTGGGAGGGTTAGTGTAAGTGAACTGCGTTAAACTTCTATAAAGTTGATAGTGGGTTCAATATTGACTATTTCTTGATGACTTGAGGGTCTTTGAAGAGCTTTTTTGATGGTTAAAGAACGCTGGTGATGAAGAGAACAAGAAAAGAAAAAGAAACTCAATTTTCTGGACACCCATACATATGAATGGTACGTTAACCGCCCATTCTGCGTGCTTAGATAATCACACCCCACCCCAATGTTACGCGGCATCGCTAGGGTCGATGAGTATCTGTTATCTACCATCACATTCTCACGTGGATGTTTGTCTACTACAGGAAGAACGGCACGTGAAGACACCAATTGGTCCAATATCTACCTCAAAAACTCCCTTCGTAATTCCCAATATCGGCCTAACCACCATTCACAAAACAACCCATTCATCACCAAATCCCAGCCCCACCAGTTAATCAACCCTAGACAACCCTCAACGCGCCAGCTCTGAAAATAACAACATCGTTGATCTGACGGGACAACCAGATTTATACCTAGCTATCTACATACATACACATAACATACCTATCATAGATAAACCGATCATCATGTCTATGTGGCTTTCTGATCAGCAAAGTAATTCATTCCCGGTCTATACCGTAAAAGTACCACCCACAAGGACGTATCATGACTAACCAAGAACCTCAGAAATCGGCGTCGCCTTCTGCTCCGGCGGTACGTCAACCCCGGCTCCCATGACTGAAATGCCGGTATGAACTAACTCCCCTCCCCTAGGCGCCTTCTTTATCGTCGCTGGAATCATGCTCTTTTTCGACCGCTCCATGTAAGTCCCACCCACCCGCTTCAACCTGCCTCCCACACTAACCCCATCACTAGGCTCGCCATGGGCAATGTAAGCCTTCTTCCTCACTATTCCATGACCAAAAACCTAATCCTCCTACCCTCTAGATCCTCTCCATCATTGGTCTCACCATGATCATCGGGCCCCAAAAAACTCTCGCCTTCTTCGCCCAAAAGTCAAAAATCAAAGGCTCCGCTGCCTTCTTCGGTGGAATCCTTCTCATCCTAATGCGCTGGCCACTTATCGGTTTCTGTGTTGAGTTGTACGGTGTCCTGGTTCTGTTTGGCGAATGGTTCAGTACGATTGCTGGGGTCTTGCGTAATATTCCCGTGGTCGGTCCGTACATAGGTATTGTTATTGACAAGATTGGTGTTACGGCTTCGAATCGGGAGTTGCCGGTGTAGACAAGTTAGTCTTGTACGCACGATATGCTCGTCAGTTGTGGGAAGAGGGGCTCGTTACTCCGGCGTCAATGACAAGTGGCACTGATCTGCTCTGCCACTATGCCGTACGACTTTAATCAAAGTGGTCTTATAGAGACCAGTGTTCTACTCATAATCAATCCATCCATAATACACGAGACACTTGCACTACTTAGAGACATATCCATACACGTATACACATGACACTATCCCAAAATGGAACAATACAAAACGCCCTGTACGAGGCTCCGCCCTCGCGGTCGTCAATTTAAAGTGGAAATCCTGATATCGTCAAGCAAAAATCATTCCGCAAACACCACGTCCAAAGCTACACTCCGAGTGGGCCCTGGCACGTAACAAATATCCATCACTGACGCAAGCTTTCTCTCCCTCTCTCAGTCCTCTACAGCAACTTAGTAACCAGACTTGATGAGGTAATCAGCAAGGGTCTCGACAGTGTTGGCAGTGTTGCCAACCTGCTGGTCCTTGTTGTGGTGACCGACGACGAAAGCCTGGGTGGTCTTGGCGCAGCAGACACCCTCTTGACCCTACATCAGTACAAAGCCCGTGTTAGCTCAAGTTCGCTCAAATTCAACAGGTTTGTATGAAACTTACCTTGCGGCCGTAGAGAGATCTGTCGTCGACTCTGGTGACGACGAAACGCTCACCGTTGATGTGGAAACCATCGGCATAGACGGGGTTAGACGAATCAGAACCGGCGGCAATGGCGGCAACAACAGCCTTCATCTCGGCGGGGGAGATCTATGTATAATATCAATGTTAGAATCAAATACAGAGAGTTGATGGCGCTTAGTGGAATGACGTACGGTGAAGCCAGCAGAGGCGGCCCAGACAGAGTCACCAGCGGCGCTGAAGATGGCACCCTTATCCACGTTGTTGGAACCAACGAGGCTACATTTGTTAAATCTGTATTAGTGATCGTAACTTCATGGTGATGTCGACTTTTTATCGATTGCGCGTGGTTGCTTGGATATCGGATGACTATCTGATCGAGGGGTAGAAAGAAAGGGTAATGTGACATACGAAGAGTCGACGTAAGCTAATAGTAAATCCCGAATTAGTTGACATGTTCAAAAGATAGCTTGCGTAGCAATTGCAATGTTGCCGATGGGAACCGAATGACCATTTTGAGTGTCGCGGAGCAATGGCTTCCGCCGTTTTGATTTCTGAGGAGAACGCGGCTCGCTGAGATTCCACGACCCCGCTCTTCGGACACCGCCATCGTGACATCATCCCAAACTCCCCGTAAAATGCCCAGTCAACTTTTCCATCGAATTCAAGCTCTTGCTTGGATTGGTCCCAATCGATTTTATCTTCAGATAACGATGTCGGTCCACTCGGCGCGGCTCCGAACAGCTCCAGCCATAACGTGCAATCCCATCGGCCATCTGCAAAGCTAGCTCTTTAAACAACTCACCTTGCCAAGACATTGTGTGTAGAAATGTGTTATTTGCGGGAAATGCGACGGGGTATATTGGCAACAAGAATAGATGTAAATAAAGATTAAGGCTTCAAACAAGAAATGGAAAGGAAAAACAGAAATCCTAAATAGTTTCGACGAGAAGAAGAGGTTGTGCTTGCGTCGGTAAGTGTGGATAGTGGATAACTGGAGCTAGGATACCAGGATACTGGCTGCAAGCTTGGAAGGCGGGAAAACAAGGCAGATTCGAAGATCCAGGAGAGCGACAGTAGTAAAGATTCAACGCTGCACAATCACTTTATGAGGGGTCAAGAAGGGGTCTCAAGTGACCTCAAGTGGCCTGTACCTCCTTACCAATCAAGTCGCGTTGGATGTAAAGGGTTTCTACGTATTTTGCCTTCTATTTTGGGTGTATAAGACTATGACAGTCAGCCTGGTCATGCGATTGTCCACGGGATTCCACATGGTCAGCGAAGCAAAAGCAGTTATCGTCAATGGGTTGGACTCGCTAAACAAGGCCATGGCAATGCCAGCAAACCGGCTGCGCAACTATGGGGGAATATTAGGATAAGGGGAATTGAATGTGTGTTATATGTATGCACATGTACGAATATCATAGATGAACGGTACGCATTGCAATGCACATATTAATAACGAGTTTCAAGCTGCACCATGCTCTACGCTGATTCAATAGGTATCAGTCTGGGACAACGGAAGTATCGAAGTCAACACCAAGTCTATGACAAACTTTGTTTGCTAGTCGACTATCTGAACAAACAAAACTCGCCAAATACTTGACAGTATCTAAACAAGCTTGTTCTCTGCGTACGTAACAAAGGTGGTTGGCAGCAAAGTCAACTTGCGATCGCCCGTGAGGTTGGTAGCTGCATTGGCGCGGAGTGGGCCGGCCAGGGCTTCTTTCTCCTGAGCAGGAGAAGCGCATGGAATGACGAAACCTGGTCAGCTTAAACTAGCCGTATCGGTATTTCAAACCCGACTGGTCAATGACATAATCAACTGTGAGTCTATGGCCAATCATCAATGGCATGCATGTTGTTACTGCCGAGTGTGCTTCATCACCCGAGATATACAACACCAGCACCTCATGCGGGCTACGGAAGGAAGCGCGCATGAACACTAGCCAGCAGGTGCAACTTTGGCAGACATCAATTCCGTCCTATGTTCTCTGTCAACCGATAAACAATTGCAAGTGGGATTTGTTCTACTACTGGCGGGGTAATGACAATGGAAGCTCAAGTGCATGGGTGGTTTTGTAAGTTGCAATTTAACCGGTTATTCATCTCGGTGAATACTTCGGTGAAATGCGTCGAGCTCAATGATTCCTAACCCTATCATTTGCAACTTGACAAGATACGTTTCAGACTGAATACAAAAGATATTTCCAGACTTCCATTGCATAATGGATCTTCACTCCAAACAAAAGGTGACATCATATAGATGAAACCTCGGCTACAAACTATCCATGAATTTGTCATGACAGTGGGGAACTGAACTTCATCTTCGCATTATGTGTTCTCTAGTCACAAACAAGGCGAATATCTCCGCGAAGTTTGAGATATCTCTCACGAACTTGCATGAATTGAACCCAACCAGGAGCCAGAAGTTCCTACATCATACAAAAACCAGAATGATAAATCATCGTCCCCGCGTTTAGTCATTTCTCCGAACCATAACCAACTCTAAGCTAACAACACAAGCCATTCTCTATCTTTTTGAAACAGGCACACCCGCACCGTAATTTTTATCCTGTCATCATCCGAGCCCTTCTGAGTCCGGGAAGAGAAAAAAAGGTCCTCACTGGCGAACCATTCTTTAATAGTCCGCATTAGTGCAACTCCGCCGGAGTCTATATGTAGAGAGAAGAATATGCGGCACATGCAAATTCAGCGGATGGTGTAGATCTACATACCTTGTTAACTCACGGATGGACATGTGGATAGAGCCTCGGATACAGCTGTTTCGATGCTACATTGTGAAACGCATAAGACCGCCCCGGGCTGAAAGGAAGCTGGGCAGGATTCTGGGACTGTTTGTCTGGACAATTGTATAAGCGGTGTACATAGAAAACCGGAGAGTTTGTCCCGTCTTCGGGATGTTTGCTAGTAAGTGAATGAGTTTTGAGACGAATAATATCCCACAATCACATGTTAAGTTCAGCTTGACACATAGGATCAAAAAGTAAGAGAGTTGCCATACCATGTCTCGACTACAAAGCATAGATACAGGATTGGCAAAAAGATAAGCCGACAACGACAGGATTCGAACCTGTGAGGCCGAAGCCATATGATTTCTAGTCATACCCTTTAACCACTCAGGCACGTTGCCAGATTCGTGTTAGTCGTTGTGCTATCATGGGCTAAGTATGCTAGCACAGCGTAAAAAAAAAGTAAAAAAAATCGGTCTGGATTGTGCTGTAGGGGGGCCGTGGGGGACCACAAAGGTGTATTGGACGATCGAAAGGTCTGAGATGTTGTATGATGCATTCTGTCGGCCTTCTTGATGTGTACCGACGACAAAAAGGGGTATGTCCATATCTACATTGATTGTCATGTCTGCATACATACGATCAAGACCCCATTCTTGCATGATGCGTTAGACTTGGTTTCTTAGCAACAATTGTCCGGAGGAAGACTACGTTCGTTGGGGCAAACTTAAGTTTAGTGTGAGCGAAAAAAGTTAAAGGGTTTTCAGTTTAGCTGCTCGCACGTTCGCACGTTCGTACACTGAAAGGCGGTCGGTTAGTGAACAGACGCAACTAGAAAGTCTGTGTCCTCAGTGAGTTGTTTTAGTTTTGAGAAAGCTTATCAGTGGGTTCGTTGATAGGATACTTGGTCAAAACGGCATTCATATTTGCGAGAAATGTCACCGAGACACTGTATTACATATCTGTATCACGTACGCGATACGGAGAAAAAACAGGATGTGGATGTTGGTATCCGCGTACGGCTGACCTCGATGTGCCAACTTGTGTGACGAAAAACGGCGTGAAGAAATTGCGGTTTTGTTGGGTCTGGACTCTGACGATGTTTGTCTACTGACAAGTTGAAATGGGAAAGTGATTTACAGAGACAAGTTCACGGACTGAGCCATGAACTACTAGAGCCGTTTAGATGGTGGCCACGGTAGGAAAATGTGCCACTGTCGGTAAGTGATTTGCATGTCGGGGGTCGTCTTCTAGGTATTCAAGTCAAATGTATAAAGTGATGGGTAGCAAACATGTCGGTCTGCATTCATTGCATGAATGAGGCGTTGGTTCAATTTAGACTTGAATGAGGCATGTATAGGCGGCGCTTCTCTCATTGTTTACTTCAAAAATATCATTTGGATTTTCAACAATGACCTTCTGAGGCCTCAATGTCAACCAATGACAAAGAATAAGCTCTTTCGCAAGGTATTGAGCTAGACCCAATCAGGAAAAGTGCAGGAACCAAATAGATTCACTGGCTCCTGACAGGAAATAGAAGGGGGAATGACCTGTCCCACCATCGTATTTAGCAAATAAGCACAAAGTTCAACAGATAGACTACGGGAATGTGGAGTTCGGCTGGCTACCAGAACGGTAGATGGGGGCTTGGGGGCCACTGCCTTCGGAAGCTTAGACGTGAAAACATCTATCCGGACGCCATGCTTTCAGGAGAATTAATGGCCAGGAACGGCGGCAATTTTGAAGATGGAACCACTTATACCCCTTGGCGTAAGGACTCGACTACATATTCAGAACATATCACGAGAGTGATGGTTGTGTACGACAGAGTATAGTACTCTGAGACATGGCTTTATACCACGGGAGTAATGTTTGGGCCAACAGATTTCTATAGATGGATGATTTTCACACGATTTACTGTTTCAAGGTGTTCTGGTTCACTAGGAATATGACAAGATGCGGCAGTGGCGTTTGCGGGGAGTCATAGTTAAAGTTAGAGGGGGCAACACTTCTAGAACTTGCAGATCAGTGGCGTGAGAAGGGAGCAAAAGTAAACATGGTGACACACTAGTGTTTGCGCGGATCTGAACAAATCAACCTGTGTTGAACAGGCTATTCTTGAAGTCAAACACTTTGAACTGTCATGATAATATGAGATGGAGTGAACCGAAAGTTTGTGTGTGTGTCTATATAGACAGACACCCGTTCTTTTAAAGGAGAAGACATGAAAATGCGAATTTATACGAACCCTTGCCACAGTTTAATCAAACTGACATAGTTGACAGCCAACCCACACAAACAACAAGTTTTTTGAAATGTATCTAATTTGATTGCTATGATGTCTTGATAGGTCACTAGACAAGTACAGTTTGCCCACATTGTTTTCCCCGAGTTTATTGCTCCAAACAAAGAGCTTTACTGGAAACTGGGCTGATTGCATATTTTTGAGAATGAGCCACTCGGGTTTCGTCCAGACAGAGGCCCTCTTTACGTACCCTGGCGGCGTCATCCTTCGACCTTGCACGACACGTAGAGCTTACAGGCATGACATTGCAGGCATGACATTTACAGACAGGGCTCTACGGTACATAGTTTCCATTGGTTTGGTGTTTACTCCCGCCCGACTGACTACCTTTAGTTGTTGAAGAAAACCAACTAGTTTGCCATAATTTAACCATCTTTTGTTGGGGGTTTGTTTAAGTGTAACTCGGGGGCAGTATTACTCTGTATAATGACCCCATAAGATTACACCAATAATGAAGCAAGTTACACACCAAATGTAGTATCAAATGTACTGTCAAATACTTCCTTAATTGTCTAAAATATGGAAGGATGTGTCCTGCATCGGCAGGAATTGGCTCCCCTTGCATCATCTGCAACTACTACCACCTTTACAGAAAACTTACATACGCAAGTCTGACTATTTCAGGATTTCAATGCGTATATAACACACGAGCAGAAACGCAAGTACCGTCATGCAGCAGTAGTAGCAAGCTGAGAGAATAAGTCCGCAAAGCACGCAAAACACGTAAAGCACGCAGGAGGCGGGACTCGAACAAAAGAAAAAGGTTGAGTGGACCAGAGCTCTGACTGACAAGGTCGAATCGATCGGGCTATTGATTGGCAGGACGGCTAACGGAGAATAATCATAATCCAGGGAAGGAGGGTGGCAAGCATGGTGGGAAAGAGGGGATTGAGGGAAGAAGCCGTGGTTCTTGTCCGGGGTTTGCATTTGGGGCTTTTATTTTTCTGTGTTTGTACATATGTAAGTGACTGAAGCTAGTCGTGTGCACTTTCTTGAACAGTCCACTTCAGTTCCTTCTTAAGTAGACACCTCCCCACGTTGGTTCTTTTCGAACAAACATATCTACGATATTGTTCCTGGAAGGCTTCTGGAATACTAGTTATTCACCTTTTTTGCTTTAGACTTTTCACTTCTTATTCTTTCGACACTTTTATTCTTGCTCTTCTTTTTTTCGCCACAAACAAATTCCATCTTAAACCATCGCACGATATTGTCTCGACTTGATCTTACCGCTTCGCTTATACTTGAACCAACTATTTTCTCTCCTTATACTATCAACCATTTCATGACTGTCGACGGTACCGACCGCACTACTCCCGCAACTATACTCTTCTCGCTAGACCAAGAATACGGCCATCCTTTTTGCACACTCTAAGAACCCTACCTACCACTCAATACTGGTACGAGTCCTACCGTCAAACCTGAAGTTTCTGTGCACACTCAAGCGAGATATACCTTATCCAGAGCTATCCATGGAGACGCCAACCTGCATTTGATCATCACATATCACATCAACTTGTTACCTCTCTCATATACGTATTCGAATTTCCAATAATCATCGCTATTCGCCCCGCATATACTACTCGCCATCATGTTGGGCAAGATCGCCCGCTCAAAGTCGTTGCGGAATCTGCGCATCGGCCCAAAACCTCGCCGGCCAGCGGATGAGATGATTAACCAGGTCTTCCCCGACACGGTCACTGAAAGTCAAGACATGGCTGTCAACTCATCGAATCATAGCAACTATTCCGTCCATGCTAGTGGCAGTGTCGAAACCCACGGTACCCACGGCCCTACTTGGGTCAAGGATAACAGTGATGTTCCCACGTCCGAGGACATAACGCCGTCTACGTCCACCACCGCTACAGCTCTGACCCCAAGCACTGGTATTTTCAGCAGCAACCGCATTGCTCCAACAACGTTACCTTCAGTGACAGACAATGTGACGATATCCCAGGCACGCATTAGCACCGAAACAGAAACATTTCCGCACGGCCCTTCGCTGTCCGCTCCCACCACATCCCGTCCGTCTGCTGTGACACCGGTACCTGCGCTGCAGGATTCGCATGATACAGATACACTTGAGCACACTCAAAAGTCTCAGACCCGTTTCTCAAAAGACAACTTTCCCATCAGTCATGACAATGAGAATACTGATACATCCGTCGCTATTTTTGCCCCACCAGTCGATCAGGTTTATTCTCACGAACCAAGCAGTGCGGAAGAAGAGAAACACCGACAGCATGATCACCCACACGGAGCCCCCCTGGACGGCAGTTCTTCTCCCAAATCCGCTCGTATTACCAGAAACAGACACTATACTATCATTTCTGGATTACCTCAGGGACCTGGGCGCGGGCCCCTTGCAACAGGTTTAACGGTAGCAGCGGGTGAGAGATCAGGAAACGAGACCGAGCGGAGCCAAAGTGGTGAAACAGGTCTTTTGAACAGGCTTGATATTAATACCGAGCATGCCGCCCAATCGCCCGTGCCTATTGTCTCCCACTCTGTTCCTCATTCTCATAATTCTTCTAATAAGAGCAGACATACTCGTCTTGACTCGCTCACTATCAAGACTGCTCCGTCTCTTGTTCCTGTTGATCTTCACGTCGACTCGTTGTCACCACCTAAGCAAACCACCGGAGCTACCCTTTCGCCGTCCTATCAGCCGAACGGTATTGGTTTGCGTAGAGCTACTTCCACTAAACACTACGACGCCGACCGCCGTAAACGTCCCGACCTGGTGTCCCCGCTTCGGCTTTCTCCCCCTGAAGTATATGCTGAAGAGAGCCCGGCCGCTTCGCCAGTCAGCACTGTCACTTCATTACCCGAACCTGCGCCAGCCGCAGATATTGTCCTTCCCCCTCCGGAACCGGTTCCGCAACCACCTCCCGTCACTACTCGCACCCGCAGATCAAAATCTGTCGCCAAGTCGAGGCGTGCTTCCATCTCCGCCGCAGCTGGTTCTCTGTTGAGATCATTTTCCATTCGTGACGGCAAACGTCCACCACTTTTAGTCCCGCCTACTTCTATCACTCCTGACGACCGCCCAAACACAAGTTCTGGGGCCCCATCATCATCACCTTATTTTTCTCCTTCTTCTGCCACTCCTTTTGCGCCTTCTACTCTGACGCTTGTCGGTGGCCCGATATTTGGTACTACTACTACCATATCAACCGCAGACAACAACGTCCCCAACGCCAACCCCGAATTTCCGCCTCCCAACAGAACCCCTTCTGATCCCATAATGTACAACACGGTCTCTGGTTCACAAACGTCTCTTCTGAGACCAAAGCCAGACTACAATAAGAGAATGTCTCGGGACGATCTTTATATCAACACTCGCACCAGCCACGCTACATTCAAGTCATATCACGTGCCTATTCGTGGAAGGGTGCCATCGCCCAAAGAAGAATCACCCGCCGTCATGTTGGTACGCACCCAGACACCCGATTCGTTCCTTGAGACACCGTCGCTTCCTATCGGGATGGCCATTGGTAGCCCAAGCTTCCCCCCCAATGGAACTCAGATGTCTCTCAACCTTCCGTCTGTTGCCAAGGTTGTGTCTGCACATGTCCCCACCGCTGCCGCAGAGCCTGTACTTGTTCAAGTTCCCGCCAGACCTGTCCGTGACTTTGTTGATTCCAATGTTGGAAGTGTTACCACGACTGCTACCGCCACTGGTGCTTCACCAGAACGCCATGATAAGTCCAAGAAGTGGCGGTTATTCGGAAGCCGTTCACGCTCACGCAAACCTCTTGACCGGGCACCTGAAGGCACTCAAGCATACCGCCCTGTGCGCAAGTTCTCTGTTGACGACTACTCTCAGAATGGGCGTGGCAGTGAAGACGAGAGACGGCCTAGAGCGCCTACTCGTGTCAATACCGAGCCCAATGCGACCAAGGAGGAAGTTGCCATTTTCCAAGCTCGCCATGGTCCGCGCCGTGGTCCCGATTCAGGTATCTCGGGTCCTCTTGGCTTAACACCCGCTGGCGTTTCGACCAACCACAGCGCTGGGAATTTGCTGGGAGTCAGTTTGCCAGATTCGAAGTTGGAAAGATACAGCGTTATGTTCAACGGTATTTTGCAGCGTGAGGGCATGAACAGTTCCACTAGCCTTCACTCTCAGGCCCAAAGCAGGCAACCAGAGCAGCTAGTCTCTGCGCAGTCCACACAACAACAAGCGTCTCTCCTTGCCCGCAGACAAGCCCATCTCGACCGCCTCGATGAAATCAACAAAGCCATTGAGGAAGAGCATGCTGAGAAGATGCGCAAGATGGGCCGGAGCCGTAGTGCTACATCACCTGTGGTTTCGATGCACCCAACTGTTGCTGTTTCTTCTCCCCCCGCCAGCAATTCGGCCATGCCTTCTAAGTCTCCTGCGTTTTCACTATTTCCTTCGACACCTTCTCTTCCTAGACAACCGATGCCGATATCAGGTATTACACTTCCCAACGGCTCCCCGCGCAGCGTAGAGAACTCGCCTAGACTGATAATCAGACCTCCACCAACAGAGGTCACTCAGCCCATTATCACCGTTAACGAGCCGGAGCAACCCCGTATTCAGAAGACAGAGGTTGTAGTGCGGCCACAGGCGACACGGGTGCGCTCTAACACTAGCCCAGCCTCGCCGTCTGCCGGCCACTTCCGGTTCATTGACCCCAACAAGCCAATTCCCAAGAACATGCCCCGTCTTATGTACCGCGATCAGATGCGGGCTCAAGAAGCTGCAAAGGCTGCTCAACAGTCATCAACACTTCAGATTGAGAGTGGCCTTACTCGCCAAGCTTCATCCGCGTCTAACATTTCTCTCATGATGGATAACACCACTGGTTTCCCTGAGCCACCATCTCGGACTCGCCAGAACTCTCGGGATCAAGGTACTTTGCCTCTTCGTTCGCAAGACTCTCTGTCGTCTCTCGACCAACAATCTCGTGCCCCTTCGCGTGTGCGGTCTCAGTCACCTCCTGAGATGTACAACCAGTATGAGGAGGATAGCATGGTTCTCCCCCGTGCTCAGATTGAGACTAATGTTCGCTCTGATTCACCGGCGGGCACTGTACGTGGTCGTCCTTCAGTGCCACGAGCCATGGTGGGTGGTCCCACTCCCATCGGCCCGAATAAGTCTGTGCTGGTTCTCGACTCGGACGACGAGGAGGAAGTTGAACGTCCTGCCCTTCCGACTTTTAGACCCCGGGAACGTAAAGTCTCAGCTCCTGCTACTGTTGGTTCCTCGGACCCCGCTGAACAGGCTCTTCGCAACGCTGTTGAGGTTTCCATCGCCCGCCAGATCAGTGTCTCTCAGCAGCAGCGTCATCTGTTACAAAAGTCGGGTCTTATCCAGCCTTCTCCCACCAATCGCATGCCGCAGTTCAACGTGGGCCATAACCGGGATAAGAGCGCGCAGGCTGTTGTCGACATGATTTAAGTAGTACTTCTCTTTTCTTTCCTTTTTCTTTTTTTCCTTTGTCACGATTTACGCCTTTAGTCTTGATGACTTTTTTATTTTCTCTTCTTGGAGGTGCGATGCACTCACCCCGCACCTAGTTGTGTTTTTTGTTATTTGCTTTATGGGCCTTCTTTTTTGGGGCATAGGATATCCGAGATGACGTCACTGTCGTAAAGTGCGCCAAGTCTCACTTGTTTTTGGACGGAGTTTACTGGTATCAGGTCTAATGAAAGCATGGATTGCATTTTTTTTCCTTTGTAAATAGTTCGTTTCGTGACTTGTTGAAAATTCATGGCAAAAGCCATTCCAATATATTGAGTTTCAGACATGAAATCGTAAAATTGTGAAAACAATCTCTCCCTCTGACAAACATCAACGCCACTGACTAAGTATACTTACTGCGAAGCAGGAAGAGGCTCAATGTTCCAGATACCCTCGGCATACTCGTTAATGCAACGATCACTCGAGAAGAAGCCCATACGAGCAACACTCAAGATACTCTTCTTAGTCCAGCCCTCAGTATCAGAATACGCCTCATCGACCAACTTATGAGTATCCAGGTACGACTCAAAGTCATCAGAAACCAGGTAATAATCACCATGTTCCTTGACCGCGGAAATCAAAGCAGCAAAGTCTCCCTTATCACCGAACAAACCCTCCTCAATGACGTTAAACACCTTACCCAATTCACCATCGACACCCGGCTTCCCATTCTGCGTGGTACCATAGCGATGAGCATGACGAAGATCCTCGACATCCTCGGCAAGGGTACCGAAAAGGAAGATGTTGTCTTCGGTGATTTCACGGGTAATTTCGATGTTGGCACCATCGCAGGTTCCAATGATCAAGCCGCCGTTGAGGACGAACTTCATGTTGGAGGTTCCCGAGGCTTCGGTGCCCGCGGTACTGATGTGCTCGCTGAGATCCGAGGCCGGGATGATTAGCTCGGCTTTGCTGACATTGTAGTCGGGGATGAAGACAACTTTTAGGTAGGCCGAGGTCTTGGGGTCGTTGTTTACTACCGAGGCGACGTTGTTGATTAGGTGGATGATTTGCTTGGCCATCCAGTAGCCAGGGGCGGCCTTGCCACCGAAGAAACTGACGCGCTTGACTTGCTTTTTGAGCTCGGCTTCGGGGAGGTCGCGGAGGACTAGGTAGCGGTGGATGACGCCGAAGATATTTAGTTGTTGACGTTTGTATTCGTGGATACGCTTGACTTGCACGTCGAATAGCGCCGAGGGGTCGACGTCGATGTTCTGGGTGGACTTGATGAAGCGGGCGAGTTGGGTCTTGTTGGCGTGCTTGATGGCGGCCCATTCGGCGCGGAAGGAGGCGTCCTCGGCGAATGGCTCGATGAGCGATAGTTGGGTGAGATCCTGGAGGTAGTCGGGTCCTTTGGTGGTGCCTTTGGCGGTGGCCGTCTTGGAGGCGATTAGCTCGGCGAGACGGGGGTTAGCCTGGTTGAGCCAGCGACGGGGGGTGATTCCATTGGTGACGTTGGCAAAGCGATCTTCGCCGTAGATAGCGACAAAGTCGCGGAAAATCGTGGTCTTGATAAGATCAGAGTGGAGCTCAGCTACACCGTTCACCTTGTGGGAACCAACGATGGCGAGGAAGGCCATGCGGACCATCTTGGGGGATCCCTCTTCGATGATGGACACGCGACGGAGCAGGTCATTGTCGCCGGGGAAGGTGCGCTCGACATGCTGGAGGAAGAATAGGTTGATGTCGTAAATGATTTGGAGGTGGCGGGGGAGAAGGTGTTGGACGAGAGTCACGGGCCACTTCTCGAGGGCTTCCGGGAGGACGGTGTGGTTGGTGTAACCGAACTGTGGGTGACATCAAGGTTAGAAAGAAAGAAGAAATAAGGAAAGAAATCTATGTAAAAAGGGAAAAGAGAAAGAAACTTACGGTGGCGGTGACGATGGACCAGGCTTCCTCCCAGGAAAGACCCTCGAGATCGATAAGGATGCGCTGGAGCTCAACGACGGCGAGAGTAGGGTGGGTATCGTTAAGCTGGATGGCAACCTGGTCGCTAAACTCAGACCACTTACGACCCGTCTTCTTGAAGCGACGAACAATGTCACTAAGCGAGGCAGCAACCCAGAAGTACTGCTGCTTGAGACGAAGTTCCTTACCACGGTCCAGGTTATCGTTGGGGTAGAGAACGGCACTGATGGTCTGGGCACGCTGTTGATCGGCTACACTGCTTTCGTAGTCACCACTGTTGAATTTTTGGAAGTCGAATTCGCCCGAGGCAGCTTCGGAAGACCAGAGACGGAGGTTGTTGGTGGTGGAGGTGGCGTAGCCGGGGATAGGCACGTCGTAGGCTACGGCGCGGACGGAGTCGCCGGGGTGCCAGGTTGAAACGGTGGCGCCGGTTGCGGTGGTGGTTTTGGTGACGTGGCCGTAGAAGGAGATCTTGGAGCATGTTAGAAGTGTAGAAGGAGAGTTATGGGGGGATACTTACATCGACTGTCACGTCGTGACGGGGGAACTCCCAGGGGTTGAAGTCGAGCCAGTAGTCGGGCACTTCAACCTGGTATCCATCAATGATCTCCTGCTTGAAGATACCATAACGGTAACGAAGACCGTATCCCCAGGCAGGATAGTTGAGAGTGGCGAGGGAGTCAAGGAAGCAAGCGGCCAGACGACCGAGACCACCGTTTCCAAGAGCGGCATCATGCTCCTGGCCAATGATATCCTCGATGCGGAAACCAAGATCCTTGAGACCGTCTATAGGACGGTGTTAGTTATATTTGTGGTGGTGAAAAGAAGGTGATTGGACGTACCCTTAGCGGTAGACTTCTTGCCAACATTGAGCATAGCGTTATCAAGGGTACGACCCATAAGGAACTCCAAACTGAGGTAGTAAACTCTCTTCTGGTCCTTGAAAGTCTGATTCTGCTGGGTCTTGTTCCACGCAGCAATCAGTTTGTCGCGGAAAGCCAACGAAGTGGCATAGTAGGCAGCTAACTCATTGCAGTTATACAAGCTCCGGGCCAAAGTAGTTTCGACATGACGAACAACCTCTTTCTCGAAATCCTCCTTATTCTGGAAACTTTCAAACTGGAACTTGGCCCAGTTAGCGCGTAGAGGCTCAGGAATCGAAGCTACAATGATTTGCAAATATCCGTGTTAGTGATGATGATGATGATGGGTCAAGGGTTATTGTAGGACTAACCCTCGAGGTTTCCCAGATCGGCGGCACCAAAGCCGGTGTGAGTACGGCGATGTTTCGGACGGGAAATGCCGGCGGGACCAACTCCACCGGTGATATCGACGATTGGAGCGGAGGTTGAAGGACGGCGTTGGCGAGTTGGAAGGCCGGGAGATTTGGATCTAGTGGAGGAAGACATTGTTCTGGTGGATGGACGTGTGTTAGTGTGATGCGGGGTTGGCAGGATTTCTGGGGATTTTTGCGGGGGAATGGGGAGGTACTTGCGGGTTTAATTGGTTGTGGAGTTTATTAAGAAGTTTGAATTGGCGATGATGAGAAGAAAGTTGGAAAGAAACAAAAGAAGGAGAATGTCGTTGTTTCTAGGGTGGGAAAACAAAATGGGAAACAAAACTTGACAAGTCGAGGTTCTTACCCCGCCAATATATAGGCGGAGAAAAGAACCACCTTTTGCAT
>NETU01000600.1:79425-122088 GCA_003032515.1 Huntiella decipiens
CGGTCTCCTTCTCCTTTACCAATGGTTATGAAGGTGCATAGTTACCCTCATCCTCCACGCAACATGAGCATCCCGTCCGTTCGTTCCAGGCCCCAATTCACCCAATCCAGTACCATATTTGGACAAAATCCCTCGCTGGAGTGCTGTTCGCAGTCATGGCGTGATTGTTTTACCGAACAGACAAAGGCGTCAGCTGAGGGATTGGAAGTAATGTATGTATGTACATAAGTGAAGCAAGGCAAAAGCGAGAAAAAAAGGGAGACGTGAAGAAAAGAATGAAAAAGAAGAAAGGAACGGACTTGAGGACCGAGAAGCGAGAAGTTGTGGTTGGGCCGCGATGCACGTGTCGGGTGATTGTGGATGATGGATGAGCACCTGGAAGATGGGGGCGATGTCACACAGAATGAGGAAATTGACAAGCGGAAATAGGGCGTGAAGAGGGGTGTTGTTGATTGGACAGTATGGTGACGTCAGTGGCGTTTATGGTGTGAGGCCAAGGTTATGGTGGGGAGAGCTTTTGGAGAACATTTTCATAAGTCAGTATGGGGGGGGGTTTCGGGGTACACAAGCCGGAGAAAGGATTATATGAAAAAGAGTGTTATTTATACAAATAAATAGAAACAGATTTACACGACAACAGAAACAGATATCCTCCAGATGACAAGAAAAGGTAGGGAAATCGAGGAAGAAAAAGAATCAAGATGTTGAAACAAACAACGACAACCGACTGGTATAATTCCCAAAAAAGAACAAAGAAAACTCCAAACACCGCGCAGAGAGAAAACTAGTGAGATTCATGGTAGACTGTAAAGTCGAAGAATCACACAAGAGAACTCATCAAAAACAAGTCGTTAAACATGACGCACAACCCAAGTAAAGATGCCCAAGAAAAAACAAAAAACAGAAGCCCGTACAAAAAACCTACAGTACACCCGTATCAATCAAGGCATTTTCCAAAATTGTCTCCTTGACAGCAGCAAAGACTAGTCTGATATTAGAAGTATCAGTCGCTTGTGTCAAATGTGGGAAGAGCTTCAAGTGGCCAACATTCCGCTGATTGAAGCGCCATAACAGGTACTTTGCAGCCTTATTGACGTCCGCGCCACCCGAGTAATCTGGGAAGAAATTGACGAGTGGTGATTTTGGAAGTTTCTGTTTGAAGATGTCGACTTTGTTGAGGAATAGAATGATGGAGGTACGGGTGAACCATTGGGAGTTGACGATACAGTCGAATAGGACGAGAGATTCCAACATGCGGTTTTGCGTGCCTTCTTCGAGAAGAACTTGGTCGTATTCACTTAGGGCGACGCAGAAGATGATGGACGTGACGTTTTCGAAGCAGTGGATCCACTTTTTGCGTTCGCTGCGTTGCCCGCCTACGTCGAACATGTGGATGGATAATTGGTCCATTGTGAAGCGCGTTTCGTAGATACCGGTGGTTTTGGTACGCGCGCGAAGCACATCCATTTCTGAGGGGACATATCCGGAGGCACATATGCGTTGAACATGATCGAAGAAACTGGAGAAGAAAAAGGGAGGTCAGTGAGTGACATCTTCTCACGGAAGTGACATATTTAGAGATAAGACGTACTATGAGGCCGAGTCCATTAGGTAGAACTCGTTTTGACGACTTTCGAGAAGAAAGCGAGCGGGATCGTTCCAGATGGCGGTTACTGCTGGAGCGACCTTTGGGTCGATTTCGGCGTCGCGGTCGGTACTGGGGGTATATTCGGCGATGAAGTCGCAGAACTGGCGGGTATCTTCATTCATTGGTTCAATGTCGAGTTGTTCAAAGGCACCGACGAGGGCTTTTGTGCATTCGAGGAGATTTTTGAAGATTGTGGGACGATAGTTGAGGAGTTCCTCGTGTGAGTATCCATTTAAATGGATGATTTTCATTTGTTTTACGATGGTGGACTTGCCGGATTCTCCGGAGCCTGGGGATTGTGTTAGTTTTTTTTGGCGATGATGTGGTACCGAGACGGAGACGGGAATTACGCACCCAGTAATAAAACCTTGCATTCTCGTCGTAAACGGCGGTTATCCTCTTCGAGCATTTTATCAATAGCTTGACTCTGCTTCTTTAGCTGAGTTGCCTCGGCGTCTTGGGAGCAGCAGTTTCCCATGATGAATGATTGATTGATTGAAGATGGTAGATAAGAAAAAAGGAAACGGATTGATTGGTGGGATTGTATGAATCAAAGTCTTAGATGGTTCCTTTTTTGTTGTAAATATAGATTGTGTAAGATGTAAATCAAAAGTCGGCACAGAGGTGGGACGTGGCGTCGTTTGTGACTTGAGGCTTATAACTTCAAAGGTCGATATCTGGGTATTTTTGTGGCGAATTAAACTACAAAAAGATGGAATGATGAGGAGTAGTTAGAGAATCGATTCGTTATAATAATAATAAAAAAGAAACAAAAAGGAAGAATGATAATGATAATGATGAAAAGGCAGGAATAATAAAAAATATAAAAAAAGGTAATGGTAAGAAGGAAAACAATCAATACAAGACCAAGACCAAAGAAAATAACACCACACAAATCAATAATAAAGAAACAGAGGCGGAAACTAGTGGAAGGGATTGAGCGGAGAGGAAGAGGAGAGAGAGAAAAAAAAGGTTCGTGTTGGTTTTATGAAGATTGAAAAGCTTTAGAGCCATGACGAAAAGAGATATAAAAAGCGACGTAAAAAATAATTGATTAAATGTGTATTTTTTTTTTAATTCGGACAGGTGACTAGGGACATGGGGGGCATTTTTTGTATGCAATTTGATGGACGGGTGGGTTTTAAACTAGTTTTGGTAACGAGTTTGTTATAGATTCTTGGAGAACCTATAGATTTGTAAGTAAAAAGTAGACATCATATGTATAGCTTATATCCAATGTAAGTTGATTTCTCTACTTCTGAGAACGGAAGGAACGGTTATCTTCATGATGTACAAACTCTGTACCTCCTTCCACACATCCATCCACGATCCATGCCATATCAAATGTACAACTTGCATCAGAAGTCTATGTAAATGTACATCAACAAATCTACAAATCCAAAATTCATGCATACATCTACTAATAACAGGGATAAAAAGACCCTTTCCCGTAAGTAGTATAAAAAAACACTCCCGTCAAACCAAACCAACCCGAACAAGCACCGTCCGTCATCTTGAGGCCTGGTTTATCCTCTGGAAATAATAACTTGAGAAGTAGATTCTATGAAAATCCCTCCCATTTTGTAATGCAACGGTGCGTGCACTACGCTTGAGCCAGTTGATTGACTATTGTCTATACAATCATGTCTTGTAGTTGGTCTATTGTACGAAGGAAAGGTATACATAGATTCAAGTGCTTGTATGTTTGCCTTTGTCTTCAAGCTTGCATAGATTTACCCTTTTCGTTTTCATTGTCATAGTCAACTTCATCTCCAAAGAGTGCCCTTTTCGCCCATGTCTGCCGGCCGACCGCTGGAATACATGCCCTGTCCGTCCTGCCATACCATGTCATGTCATGCCTTGTCTTGCCCTGTCCTATTCTGCCCTACCGTGTATTGTTCGTTCACATCTCATCAATCACCACATGATCAATCACTTACCATCCCATTGTCACCCGTCACTTTACTTGATAATCATCTCTACAGCATGATATCACTTTCTTGGCTTCTTCTTCTTCTTCTTCTTATGCCCAACCTCCTAAATCACTTTCCCGTTATCATTCACCCCACTTTGTCTCAAGTCCCTAACCCTCCAGTTCCGTACTCCAGCCCTCAATTCTCAGGGCCCGTCGTCCAGCCCATTCCCTGCGCCCACCATTTCCAGCCAGGGCCCTTCCTAGATCTTGCATAGACCCTAAGCAAACCCACCCCGTAAATAATTCAAATTGCCCCCACGTCTACTTGAAAACGACCTAAAAGCTATAACACAACCAGAACCAAGCTTCAACCGTTGAAGTGGCCCTGATTTGCTTTCCTAATTAGGTTGACTACGTAGTTCCATGTTAATTATATAAGGAATTCCAAAACAAATCTACCCGGTTTTCTCTCTTAATCATGGGTTTCCAGAACCGTATTACATCGCATCATGAACTCACATGTCCGTCTACCCTCCCTACAAACCCATACCGTCGGGGCGTCGGTAGAAGCTTTTCAAAACTAGCTTGTTCTTGTAAATCCCCCTCCAATCACCGCTGATGGAATCCGCACAGACTGACAAACTAACCTCCCAGCCTGCCGTCGTCTAGCGGGCCAGATATAAGCAGGGCAACACTTGTCAAACACGCCAGTCATCAATATAAAGGAATCGTTAAGATAATCAAGAGGACTTTACTTGCGTCCGTAATATACACAACTTTGTCACTAAATCTAATATGTACATACAACATACAGACGTCAATTCCTAAATACATACGGATACAATTACGCCCCAGGCAAAGACGGAACCTTTTCCTTTCGGAACTTCTTCAAGAATCCCCCAGAAGTATTCTCAACCCTACTAGTTCTCCCCGAGCTAGCCAAAGAAACCTGATCATCATCTCTCGTGTCCCCCATACCCCCACGATCCAAAACCGCCCTCTCATCAATAAAAGCTCTAGGAAAGAGGCCCCAACGTCCCTTCCCCGTTGACCCAGCCCAACACCAATGATCCCGAGACAAAAACGAAATATCAGTGATAGTCTCCCCCTTATCAAACCGTAGCCATTCTCCCCGATGCTCCTTCTTATACTTGGGATTGAACTTCCACCGGGCCGTGGCGGAAATACCCGTTGCCACGTTGCGTCGGAGTACTTCGGCCGCAGGGGGGGCTAGCAGACGGACTGCGTCAAATGGGAACGATGAATATGCCCCGTCGTGGAACCCCATGCACCATTCTCCTTTATACTTTTCAAGAAACTCTACACCGACTATCCGCGCTCCTTCCGCCATTTCGAACGCCGGTGTGTGGTCGTTTAAGAGACGCATGCCGTATAGTTTCTTGATGGTTTCTTTGCACATTGCCGTAGGCATGTTCTCTATCTCGGCTGCGCGCTTGCGCGTCAATGACACGATTTGTTGCCCTTTGATGTGTAGGTCATAGTTATTCTTTTGTTCCTCGGGCACCTTGGGGGTCTGCACAATTGTCAAATCCGACAGTGGTGGCAAGGGTCTCGGATGTCGCGAGATATGATGGAAAAGATCTTTCTGCGTGAAAAACACTGTTGCATCAGACTCCTCGACTGTGTGGCCCATTTCCACACAAATCATACACGCATAAAACTGCTCATCCGTTCTCTTGGTCGGCAAATGGCTCTTTTGCAAGAACCGAATCCGGAAACCCATCCCAGCCAACGTGAAGTTGCCCTTGTCTACAACACCTAGTTAGCATAAAATTTACAAGATTAACGGACGGACCCTAAGCTTACCATCGCGGTTTAGGTCGTATTCGAGTTCCTTGTAGGAAAGTTCAAACATGCAGTGCGTGCACCGCCCGACCGTATGGGACCCGGAAAATGTCTGTTTGCGAATCGATGTGACCCCGATTTCACCTCTGCGCACATCATACGCGCCCTGACAAAAGCCTTTCATGATGTTATAACTTGAGTCGGGACCGAGAAGTGCCGGCTTCAAGAGGGGACGACCGGCGAGATGTGCCAAAGGTTCTAGTTCTGCTGGCGTAACTGGGATGAGTCCGTCGTCACTTATCAGCCCGGGTACTGATTGTTTGGGGTTGCTGTTGGTGCTTTTGTTACTGGCGGCTCCGGTAGTTGAGGCCCCATCGATACTGGTGTGTGTGGTCCCGGCACTTCCCGTGGAGAAGTCACTGTGGCGCCGGTCATAGCCAAAGGTCCCACCACTACCCGTTGACACACGGGGATCAAACTGCATCGGCGTGTACTCTTGATTATGTGGGAGGCCTTCTGGGATAGTCATGGTTGGCGGTATTTTCATCCGTGGCGATTGTAGGGCTGGGGATGCCATGCCTAATATCGGGGATTCATCTCCAGCCTGTAAAGACATGACCGAACCGACAATAGACTTAGTCCGTGGTCTGTACGTCACTGATCCCCTCCGACTAGCCGAGTCACTCGGATGAAGTTCCCCCGTCCCCCAAGCTCCACCTTCTTGACTTTCTCTTCCAAAAGTTGACCCTTCAAAGGTATGAGACCGGGTAGGCGGACTCGGGAATCCCCCCACGTAGTCTCCCGAACCCACGCGCGGTCTCGTCTGATACACTCTTGGCTGATAACCTATTTCCCATGGATTGACACTTGGCGGTCTAGGAGGCAACGGCCCAGTGGGAGCCGGTGACGCCGGGGGCGGCGAGATTATGGGGGTTGGCGGCGCAAGAACATGTATTGGTGATAGTTCGGGGCTTCTTGAGATGAGTGTGCCAATCTGCGGTCTGCGGGGTTGAAGGTTTAGGCTTTTGAAGGCTTCTTGGATCTTGGTCTGTGTGGTTATATCCGAGGGGGCAATACTGCTTGCTACGTCGCCGCCGGAAGAACCAGAGTGCATTGACTCGGCCTGGATAGAAGGCGGCGCGAGCCGAAGACAGAGGAGGATATCATGGGTTTTTGGCGCAAGTTTACGAGAGGTGGCTTGGAGAGTCTTATAAGGCTCCGGTTCAAATGTCTCGGGAGTGATGTAGTCGTCGAATTCCCAAAGAAGATCGGTCAGGGTTGTTCTATGAGTTGTGATTTCGACTGAATCATGTTAGTTGATGAATATGCGGGTCTATGGATGAGAGTGACTAACCATTATCTTTCAAGGCGTCGAGAAATATTGGACCAAATTCATTGTATAGTCGTTGACATTGTGGTTCAAGCCTGCGAAGAGCCCGATCACCTTCCTTTGAAAGACCCTGCGCAGCAACGCGCATATCGGGGTTCTCATCGCCCGCATTCAAGATCGCCTCGTTCCCTTTAGCGATGATATCGCGGAAAGGCAACAGAACAAGTTCATTGACTTGATCCATTTTAGAAGATGTCGGTGCGGCGGTGATGTGCGGTGCTGTGCGGAACGGAAGTGGGCACTGACTTTTGCTGGATGTAGACGGAAATGGAAAGTAAAGTAAAGAAGTGATATGACCGACAATGAGAGAGAGATGTCCCTTTTTATGAAAATCGACAAACTCTGGCAAGGCGTTTAGTCAACTTTGGTCAAATAGGTTCGTTGGATGGTGTAGGATGAATGGGTTAGGTCGATTCGCTAGAGACGAGACGAGACGAGACGAGATACTGGGGACGGAGCCGTGGGGTGGGGTGTATTCAAGGCGTAGAACAAGTGGTGACGACGTGCGTATGTCCATACATAAAAGTGTATGATTCTGATTCTTTCAGTTGGACCGGAGACAAATCCTTACATAAAACCCTCGTACAACGACGAAAACCGTCCATTCTCCGTCTCACCAACTTGCTGCCTGCGTAATATATATACCCATCCATCCAGCTACTTAAGCCGGGCGACCCAGCCAAGAGGTGCGCCTCATATACTATCCCCCACTGCCCATCTAACCGGCCCTACCCATTTTCCATGTTCTATGTATGTAATATATGCATGTAGCAGTATGCATACTCGACCTGATGAACGCCCCCCCCAGCACCAATAGAGCCCTAACAACCTCCCCATCTTCTCATGCAGGTCCCGACAATATACACCCCTTCTACCCCAGACATACCCAATCGAATCCAACATCGTCAATCCAATCTGACCTATGAGATGTCTGTATCAACCCACGAGGTCGGTTAACCCCCGACCCTAAGGGTGTTAGTGAGGTCCAATCAAAGAAAGCCGGCGATTAAGTTGTTGTGATTGTCACGTTATGGGGGGAGATGATGTGAAGATTGTAGACTCTATTGGGTGCTTTTATGTTTCGTCAAAGGGAAATAGGATATGCAGAGAGTTATCCTTCAATCTCTCTCAGGTCCAGTAATGTACATATTCAGATAACTGTTCAAAGACGACGACTTACACGTGGAACCCTCAATGACATAACCCTAACACTAACAATAACCTCATGTCATGTCGCAAATTAATATTGGACCATGTCACGCCCGATTAACTAGAAAGTTTGACGGCAACCAGGTAGGAGCCGTAAGTTTGTTTTTGTACTAGGATGGAGCGGAACCAACGACATGTCTGGGTAGGTGCGCACGTGGGGGAATCGATATGGGGAATGTGTGTCCATACGTAGAGACACGCCCACCTGGTCCTGGATTTGGGGATATGACAAGTGCGCGGAGGACAAATGTTTTCGATAGTTTGTATTGGGTAATTATGTGGGATGGTTACGTGGGAGACCGAGTCCGAGAGGTTGTAACCGAGACTACCATTTACGTACAAACATACATATATACCTGAACATTTACAACTCCGTCTTCTCAGTCACTTCCTTGTTCTTCTCCTTGATATCTTCTCCACGAATCAATGCTCTACCTCCCTCAATAACGCCTTCCTCGCCACCGAAACGGTTCCAGAAGAATGCCTCTTTCTTAGTCACCACAATGGGCCCCGTAGGTTCCCCCGTAGTTAACTCTTGGTTCATACTAGCCAACATCTTCTTCTTCATCTCAAAGCGTTCCTTGCGTTCCATTTGGAGACCAGGACTGTCGAGTTTAGTCAGCATGTACCGGGCCAGGAACTGGGTTAACAGGTAGAGATGTTCAGCGGCAAGGACAGCAATGAGGAAAGCCCACGCCGTGAAAGGACTGGTGTTTTCAGCAATGGAGGTGAAGCCATCTTCGGACTTGGTGATGTTGGTGGTTCCGTAGATGGGGATGGCGCGCGGTTCGCTACGGAGAGCTCCACCGCAGAGATAGACGATGCCGGCCGAGGTAATGGAGCCGAGCCACGAAAGGAACCCTAACGCGTTAATCCAAGGACCGATACTATCGGTTCTAAATGGAATAGGTCTTCTCGAGCCAATGGCAATCTTCAACGCATCAGATCTCAACTCAACCCAGTTATTCACCAAGAAGCAAAGACCAGCCAATGGCCAGGCAACAGAGAACAAAGCGAGATAACCATACTGGATGACCATCTCCCGGTAGTCTACATTAACATCATATACATCCAACTCGGCTTCGGCAGAAACCCGCTTTATAATCTCAGCATCTTCACCGGTTTCAGAGGAAGTCACAAGGTCGGCTTTATCGGCCTTGAGCTTCTTCACCCGGTGGAGAACCTTTCTCTTTACATATGGGACGACAACTTCGGTTGCTAAACTGACGATTTGGGCGGTGATGGTGAAGAAGAACATCTGGTTTGCAATACGGTTGGGGTCAACGTGGAAGACCTCGGCCTTGGATGTGTACTGGCCCATGGTAATAGTGTTGGCGGCCTGGTGCCAGAAAATGAGGAATGGAGCAATTACATGACCAAAGGGAGTGTAGACAAAGGAAGTGAAGAAGGCGGCCATGTACGAGGAGAGGAAGTTCAGGACGAACTCTTTCTGGATGAGGGCGGCAGAATGGGCGTGTTCGGTTTGGTAGTTCTCCAAGGCAGTAAGTTTATGAGCCACGGCGGTGAGAATAGCACTGAACGTGGGCGTCAAGGCACTTAAGAGAATGGTAGGAAGAAGACCAAGGTATGTCTTGAACGGCCCATCGTAGACCTGGTTGATGAAGATTTCCAATGAATTACACATGGCAATAGCACCACCAAGGGCAAAAACACAGGCAAGAGCGAACGGCACCTGAAGAAATTGGAAGCCAAGACGCTTGAAGGGGGAGTATACCTTGATAGGTTCACCGGTGACAACATCGGTGCTTTCAAAGTCATGTTTGAAAGCTGCACGGTCAACCTGGATACGCGAGACACCACGGGTTCCCCAGCGTACGGCAAGATCAATCTCCTTTTGTTTCCAGTACTCGATGAAAACGACAGACCAGATGGATAAACCCAGGGCATAAGCCCAGGAGAAACTTCCCAGAATAGCCCAGGCAAAGACACCCAAGACGGCAGGGACAATCATGAAGACGAAGTACGTCTGGATAAACTCAAAGTAATACGCCACACCCTCACCCAACTCATCCCGAATCTCATCTAGATCCTCCGCAGTAAGCAAGTACCGCGTACTGAATCTAGCCAACCACCTACGATTCAAAGCATGGTCATGCAACGGGAACAGCGCCTCGACAAACTTCCATTGTCCTTGTCCGGGGGTAATTCCGGCGCCACCCTCAGTCTTTGGTTTGACGAGGAGTCGGTAAACAAGACGGAGGCGTTCAGCGGGGGAAATCGGGTCGGTGTGGGTTGCGGAAGGGGCGGACGTGCGGATTCCGTGGAGCCAGTCGGATAGACGGGCGCGCGTGGATTCGCTGGTTAAGAGAGTAGGGGAGGCGCGGAGGAAAATGTAGAGAGAGGTTGGGTCGCTTGCCGGGCGACGGGCGGTGGCGTGGAGAGAGGCTTTGTAGAGGAGGTTTATGAGGGTTGCGTAGGAGGCTTCTGCTTCGAGTTTTTCTGGGGACTGTTAGATGGGCTTTTTTTTTACGGAGTGGAGGTTGATGGTTCTTACCCTGTGATTTCTCTGGGATGCGGTAGATGATTACATAGTCGATGCTGAAATCGGTAGGTTAGAGTTAGGCACGTACATACGCATACATCTTCAACGCGACATACCCAAGGTTATCATCACTAACGGCAACGGGACTCCCCGTCTTCTCAATCTCGGCCATTTTGAATGTATGAAAATCCCAATCACGAAGCAAACAGAAGAAGGAAAAAACCCGTCCCAACGACACCAATGAAATCAGACTTAAAAGGGAAAGATAGCTAACCAGCTGCTGAGCTCAAGTGGGGCACGCGCCACGATCCTTTTCAGCTGAGTTGGTTAGTTTATTGATGGCGAGTGGCGAGATGATTTTTGGATATCTGGATTATGTCGAGGAAGGAAGGAGATGGTTCTGATTGATTTCTAGAGGAAATGTCACTGTTTGGCGTGGATATTTATATCCCCTGATCTACACCCAAAACTTGCAAACGGCTCCCTCATTAAAGCTGAACCAGCCGTGTATCACGCATATAGATACAGTGTATCAAAAACTTAAGTCCCTTCCTTCCCTTCAAATTGATCCCAGCCCCACCCATGACGTACTGTACCTACTTTCACATGCCGTGTGCTCCGACAACCCTAGTATTCTGTGCCGGACAAGCGATCGAGTTATTATAGACTAACCCTACTAGTAGAAAAAGAACCCTATAAAATATGTTTATACGTTTGGTGACACAAGGAATGAATAACAACAATGATCAACAATCAGGATCAGGTACGACAAAATGATTGACGCTGCGAACACGACATTAGTGCAACTTGGGCTACGAAGACGCAGTGCCTGGTCACCCGAAACCGCTCTGGATCATCTTCTTGCGTCGCCATTGACAAGATTGACGAGTTCCATTTATCACTTTTTGGTGTTCCTCCGTGGACCTATTTCCCAGCCAGCCATCCACTCAGCCCGGCGTATTAGGGTTGTTTGTATCTCGGATACTCATGGACAGAGAGTTTCTGTGCCGGAGGGGGATATTTTGGTTCATGCGGGGGATTTGGTGAGTTCGGGGAAGAGAGAGGATATTCAGAAACAGTTGGATTGGATTAAGGAGTGTCCTCATCGGTATAAGGTGGTGGTTTGTGGGAATCATGATAATTTCTTTGATCCGGAGAAGAGAATTCCGGGAGATGATGAGGGCGTTTTGGATTTGGAGGGGATTGTTTATTTACAGAGGGAGTCGGTTACTTTGTGGTTTCCCAATGGGAGACGGTTGAATCTTTACGGAGCTCCGGATATCCCTGAGATTCCAGAGGGTCTTCATGCGTAAGTTGTTTCTAACGAGATACATTCATCTATACTAACATGACCCAATAGCTTCACTTATCCATCCTATGATCCTCCGTGGTCCTCCATGATCCCTCCTGAAACCGACATTCTAATCACCCATACTCCCCCATTTTCTCACCTCGATCTTAACCTCGGCTGTCGCTCCCTTCTATCTCGCCTCTGGCAGGTCCGACCCCGTCTGCACATCTTCGGTCACGTTCACTGGGGATCCGGGACAGCCCCGGTATTTTTCGACCAGGCACAGAGAGACTATGAAGCCTTAATGGCGTTGCCTAGACGGGGTCTTTCACGAGACTTGGTTCCGGGGGATCATTGGTGGTTGATGGTAAAGGTGATTTGGGGAGGTATTAACGGGGTCTTGTGGAGATGGTTGATGGCCGGACCGAGAGGGAATACGGGGACTTTGTTGGTTAATGCGGCGCAGATGGTGGGGAATACGGGGGTTATGGGGAATCCTCCGTATGTCGTGGATTTGTAAACGACTACTTTGCCTCTGGAGTCTTCCGCTTGACGAGGGTAGTAGCTTTGGGGAGATGCCGCTTCACACCCATGGGAACCCCAGTAACATAAGCTACGCCTTCCACGGGAGGGATTCCGGTAGTTGTAATTCCAGGGTATGCAGGCTGTGTCCAGGACCAGGTAGATGGGTGTGGGTTAAGATAAACGGTAGAGTTAGCCTCAAGGCTGGTGTGTGGGATATGTTTAAGAGACCCGGTAGTTGAAGTTGCTGTTGTTTGGGGATTTTGACTCTCAGGTGTCCAGACCTGGATGGAGTTGATTTCCCAGTAGCTATGGGGGTTGTTAGTATCCTAATTGGTTATAGTTAATTTTAATACTTACTTTTCAGCGAATGATCCCGGGGAACTAAGTGCCCAGTCAAGGCACGTAGGTTTACTTGTTGCAGCCGAACACCCCTCATCCCATTCTTCATCAATAACACTCCCACAGAGCCCCATATCAAACCCCAAAATCATATCCTCATAATATCTCCCGCCACGACACCCCCACCCACCAAAAACAGCCAACGGCTCTCCCCAAGTATCCGGCGAAAGTTGTCCTCCATCAATATCACTAGGAATCTCATCACGATGCCACGCCCAAACCTTGACATGACCCGAGTCATTCTGAGCCTGATGGAGAGGCCACTGGAAAACATAAAGACCACCGTTGGCAGTGTTCCACGGGGTACCGAGGGGGGATGTCCCGGTTTGGTAATGGCATTGCGTGGTACAATCGGGAGAAGTGAGGTTTGCTTGACTGGGAGTGTTGGAGGATAGTACGCAAGATGAGGCGCTATGGGTGTTAGGTATTTGTAAGGGAGAAGGAAAAGGAAAAGGGACTTACGTCGTTGAAGAGAGGGTTGATATTCCTGTGAGAGAGGTAGTTTCAAGGACGGTTAAGTCGGCTTGTTTCCCTCTGGCGTAGACTATTCAGTGTTAGTCTATTAGATACACCGCATATCAAGGAACTTACACTTTGGAACACCTCCACATACACCCGCAGGCACATGTTGCAAATCAACAATAACTACCTCCCCTGCCGCCCCAAAGCGCTCGTTACTTTCCACCTTCACCGTTCCTCTCTGGCCGCCGACAGGATACGTCGTGGTAGAGTCCATCTTCAACAGCAGACTCCCCGAATCCGTAACCTGCACTAAACTTTGATTCCTCGCCACACTCGTGTTCAAATACGTAACGGCGCCATCAGAAGTCTCTGGAGTCACCAACGGGAGAAGAGAAAGTAGGGAAGACCCCGTGTAAAACTGTGTCAAAGTCAACGCCATTTCAAACCTTGCTAAAGAACAAAATAAAATGAACAGGAAAATACTATCAGAATCTTTTCAAACAACTCTGTCTACTTATACAAACTTTAGCATCTATATACATTCCACCCTCATCAACCCAGCAACCAAGCAACCAAGCAACCCACGCCACCACCTTCCGTGTCTCCCTCCCTCCCTCCCGTCCCTTCCTCATTCAAAACAAGCGTGACACAAACATTTCTACACCATAATCCTTCTCAAGCCATCAGTACCGCCTAGAACCCGTCTTCCGGTAACCGCGCATCTACCTTCTCCGGATTCCCATTTGCCTTTACGACCGCCAGAGGCTTTCATGAATGACTCTTGACGGGCATGGTCACCGGAGAGCCATTGGTGGATACACTTGTAGCAGTAGACTATGCCGGTTTGGCAGGCTGTAGGTGTGACAATGGAGTTTTTACAAATTGGGCAGGCGGACGAGTCACCCTGGCTAGGCACCGTGAAAATCGGAAGTCCTGAACCCCGGGCTATCGGCGCATCTTCCGGGTCTGGCTTATCACCCTCCTCCTCATCATCATCCTTCTCTTCTTTCTCTTCCCTGCCCGCCTTCCCATTCAACGCTCTGAACCGTCTACCAAGTGTCGGTAAAACCGGTGGTGGCAAAACAACACCCTCTCCAACCCCGCGAGCCATCTGTCTCGCAAAATCAGATGCATACCACCATTCAAGGAACTTCAACGCAAAGATACTAGCCGGCAACGCCAAACTAAGACCGCCAAGAGCCGTAGAGGCCACCTTCTTAGGGTTGAGCCAACGGGCAATAAATGACTTGTTTGCGTCGGCCGCGGCCGTTGCTAGGGCGGCTTTATTTGCGGAGGCGGCTTTGGCGGATATAGCGGCGTAATCGGCTGCTGTTAAACGGCGGATACGGGTGCCGATGAGCCATAAGAATGGGTTATGGTAGCGGGATTTATCAAAGAGGTAGGCAAGGTTGAATGCGACCATGGCGAAGTAATATGCCGCGTTTACACTGGGGTATATGTTGCGGAGGAACCATCGGTAGTAGTGGGTTATTCTCTGACGAAGTGTAGGATCCTCAGGCATACGCGTATACGCCAACCCGAGAAGTGCTCGTGGCGCATTCACCTCATAGTCCTCATCAAGTCGTCTCTTGATATACGGAACCCCCACACTAACCGCCACATTCAACCAGACATCCCGCCCTCTAAGTTTCAACGCCTCTCTCGCCGCCCCGGCCGCCCCACCCACAGCCCTCGGCAACTCCACCGCCGCTCCGCGCTCCCGCTTAAGCCCATAAAAGTTCTCTGTAAAGGTGCCTCCGCGCGTCCGGAGATAGAAGCGCTCTACGACTACCATGGCGAGGGCATAGGCCTCGTCAAAGTTGTTTAGGAGACGGAGGAAGTAGCGGGGGTATCGTTGGCAGCAGAGAACGAGGAGGTAGCGGAGAGTTGGCGGGAGGAGGGCGGAGAGTTGCGTTTCGGAGAGAAGCTCGAAGAGGGAGGGTTTGGAGGGGTCGAAGGTGCCTTCGAGGGATGTTATGAATTCCATTTTGGGCGCGTCGTGATGCTTTGGTGGATCGTGTATGTGGATTATTGGACGTGTCGGCGTGGAATCTTGGTTGGAAATGAAGAATCTGGATTAGTTAAGTTTGTAGAAAAGAAAATCATTGAGGGAAAGAATGTAAGAAGAAAACAAAACTTTAAACAAAAGAATTAAACATGAATTAACCTCGTCACTCTCCAAATGCGCACTTCATGCATGCATCATTCATTCATTCACAATTCACATAATCCCTGCCGATAACCCTAAATACAAACTGACCCGAAACATGTGATAATCATTACAACATAAGCCATTTGGCCAAGTACTGTCTACTTTTAACTATTTGTATATATACATCCACCTACTGCATTGCCCCGGTATTGAGGTCAATACAGTTATTGAGCAGTTTAGATCCATCTCTAAGTAAAGCCCACCTAGTCTCATCAAAACTCTTGCGAAGGACCATGAGAAGTCCCGTAGTGTTGTTGAGTCCTTTCATTCCCTGGAGCTCGGATGGGGACCGGATACTTCCAAAGCGAAGAAGGTAATCGCGCATCTGCACGACCGCTTCTCCGTGGTTCTTAGGAATATCCTGTTCAGAACAACGTCCCTCAGAGGCATGTCCATAGCACCAAACAACCAACGAGGCAAGGAAAACCACCCACGGCCGATTCAACAAGACGTCGTCTCGCGCGTTATACGGGTCATCAGGGTTGAAGCCCGGCCCACGTGGAAGACCCCGATCCGCAGGAATAAGCACCGTACACAGGAACTCAACCGCATACCACATAGCATCACGCGCACGCGCCGATTGAACCCATTTATCACGCATTCGTCTCTGGGCACTCCGGAGGTCCGACTCGGAGATTCCCCTACCGAGAAGTCTCTTTGAGCGCGCATAGATTTGACAATCGATGACGTCAACGTGTAACGCGATATGAGCAAGGTGGTGGAGAACTGTCCGACTTTGCAGGTTGGTGGTTATTTCCTGGCGCCGGCTGGGATCGAGACTTCCGTAGGGGTCGTCTCCGTGCGTTTTGGAAAAGTTGGCGTTCCAGGTGTCGAAGGCGGTTGTCAATGTCATTCGCCATTTGTCACGGCCGCCGAGCGTGGCTTGTACGCCGCTGCCGAGCATGTTGACTTGGAGATCACGTTGTTCCATGTGCCAGGATACATTCAACATGCCGGCCATGAGGACCATTCTGCCAAAGGCATTGGTTTGGACTTCGCCGCCTTGAAGCGTCTTTCGGAGAGCTTCAAGGAAAGAAAGAGCTTTGAACCCGTTTGACGCGGCCACCGTTTCTAATCGGCCTACTTCAGAACCACTTGTAGCTCGCCATAAAGCTTCATCGCAGGGTAATGGTAATCTCAACTCATGGGCAACCATGACACTCGAATGACCAAACATCTTACAATGAATCGAATCAATCAAGAATGCTGCAAATGCCGTCCTTCTTGTCGACTCATTGATAATCCAATGATTCCACCAGTCATCAGCCGTTCCTGGCCCTGGCGTACTAGACTGTCTTGATCGTCTCCCGGCCGCAAGTTCTGATGGAGAATCAGCAGAGACGGATTTCCACACTAGGGCACGTCCACGGCGCATCATGGCAATCGTGGTGGCGTGGTGTACTGAGGCGCGCTCGTGGAGTTCCTGGGTCGAATACATTTTCTCGTAGATTTCTAGGAGAAGCATAGCTTGGAAGGCCCATAGTTTGGCGGGGGCTTGGAAATGTTTGTCCATGAACATTTCCCAACGAATATGCCAAGCCAAGAAATTAGACAGTTGCGCGCCAATGTTGGTGATTCTATCACCGTGCGTCATTTTATCCAAGAAGGCTGCGCCGATGGCCATCATTGATAACAGGAGCAAACAAGGCGTTTGATCCGGCGAGAAAGTAGGCTTATGTAGCACAGGAACTTGATCGCTGAAATGGAGCCAGTAGGAACCAATGAAGGCTTGCATCATGCGTTTACTGAACATGTGGGTGGGTTGAGTTCGGTCTCCTGCAATAAGATCTTCCCCCTTTCGATCTTCGGGGACTTCGCCGCGTTCGACAAAGCGTTGTTTCACGAAGTCGAAGATTTCTTGGCTTTTGGCGTCGGATATGGTGGCCTCGGGGAGGTTCTGTTCTAACAGGTTGTTTACCGCCATTACTTGGGTCTGCAGATTGGGATTGTAGCCAAAAGTATTTGCTGGTGGGCCCATGTACATTTGTGAGTAGCTCGAGTATCCGCCACTATTCAAGTTAGTATATGTAAGCTTTATAGTGCAGACTAGGAAACTTACTTTTGATAAGCAATGGCTTGGTTTACTGGGGACTGTTCACTGAACAAATAATTAATCAAGTCATTTGGCATACTCACATATGGCGACTTGTTCATGAGATTCTCACTGCCAAACATTGGATAAGTCTGCATGGTATCCATCATAATCATTTCCTGTTGTCCGTATAATCCTCCAGTCAACTCACCCTGTGTCCCGTTGAAGTTCATTACATCTGAACTTGTCTCTCCGTTGTTAAAATTTGACGGCGGCAAGTTACACGGTGGAAACGACTGGTTGGGTAGTAACACTGGATGTTGCGGGGCACTTCTCGGGGCGGGCACGGGAAACGAAGAGGCAGTGGAAACTGGTGACATTACGTGGAAGGTGTTCACGTTCATTCCGTTTGTTGAAGGGCCGGATTGCGGGACCATACTGTTGGGAGAGTGAATAGTCGCTGGTTGTGGCATTCGTCGACCACCTATCATCATCATGTTTCCATATGGACTGTCGACCGGGTGAAGAGGGGCACTGGCGGGGAAGGGCATAGGGTGAGATGCGCTAGTCATTCCGTGGGTAGGCATCATTGCTCGGCGCACGGGGTTTACAGGTCCAGTCGTCGGGTTTGTGAATAAGGCCGTTCGTTGAGAGTCACTTGAGATACTATCGGTAGGTGTAAATGCTGATGGAGCCGTCGTAGTAGGCGAAATGCTATCAGTCAAAGCGTGGCTAACATTCGGTGTTGGCGGCGGCATATTCTGACCGGACCCCATCATGCCAGTCCCCATGGACCCTGACATCTGCGAACTTGGAGTACCCGGGTGCATCTGGTTCTGCATAGGTCGTGACGCAGAACCCGATAGTTGAGTTTGCATGGGATTTGTTGAAACGTGGTGCTGCATTTGCATTTGCATCGGCATGTGCATCTGCATTTGTGCTTGCGTTTGCGTTTGCAGCGGGGGTACTTGTCCCGGCTGTGATGGACCTGACGGTGTTTGACTCGTCGAGTGGATTGAATCTTTCCGGAACATGTGTGAGCCGCGTGCCGTATGGCGGTCTTTATGTCGGTTACATAGATCTAAACGGACGAATGTGCGCGTGCAATCTGGGTAGTCGCAGGCGTAGATCTGTTTGGGGTTATGGTTAAGTTGATGTCGGTATCTACAACCATGTTAGTTTACCCATTGTTTCTTCCCATCTCAACCAAACTTACAAATGCTCAGCCCGAGAATAAGTCTTTCCACAGCCATCATGCGGACATAAAAACTTCTTGTCCAGCCCTTTCCTACTCCGCCTCCGTTTTCTTGTGGGACCTTCGGAGTGTCCTGGGGCTCCGTCATCGTCACCGGCCTCGGATCTACTCCGTCGTCTTCCACGCCCACCCTCATCATCGTGGCTGTCGTCTGGTGGGCTTCCGGGACGTTCATGTCGTGGTGAAATAGGTGATATGACGGAGTTCCCGTTGGGGAGAGACGGGTCTTGTGGTGGTTGCATGATTGTTGTCATGGCTTAAAGTTGACGAGTACGAGACTCGGGTGGTTTGTTGCCCAATGGGTGGTTTTGTGTAGTATATTTCCGACTCTCTGGGTGTGTTTATGGTGTAAGGAATTGGGTTGGCGGGGTAGTAATAGAGTCGCAGTTGCAAGATAGCTTGGTGGTATCAAGTGGTAGTCTCTGATGGGTCGATCTAACCTGGGCTGACGGTATACAGCGGTCGCTGACAAAAAGGCGCCAATGGTCAAGGTTGCGCAAGAGGTTGAGCCGTGGTTCTCTTCCGTCTGGAATATTCTGTATCTCTTCACAGTCCGAACAAATGGTCTAGCAACCTTGTAAGCGCCTACGGCATGGCGGGTCTCGGCGAAGTTGTCGATCAACGGGCCGTATGTACGTAGTATATATGTAATCTAGGGGCTATGTAAGAATAAAGCTATGACGAAGGACAACCAAAAAGGGAGAACGCCGAATAAAGTGGTACAAGGACGTATCCTTACCCAAGCCGAAGTAAATTTAAGAAAAAGGCGGTGTCGATGACCTTGTAGACAAATATGAATGGTGATGATCAAGATACTGAGGTTGGTCTCAGAGACATGAACTGGCGCAAGTAGTCAAGTAAGAAAGAGTCGAGCAAGGTAAGAAGCATTGGGCATCCGAAGGTCGCGCTTCTTTTTTTTCTTCTTGGGTTCTCTTTTTTTTTTTCTGTTTGAGACGGCGGCGGCAGTGTCTCTTGTTCTTGCGAGGAAGGGCTTGTGTGTGGACTGTCTGGTGGGACAACACGAGCCAGTCTGCGGTAATTATGTAGAAGTGCCTTTAATATGCGTAAGGCGACCAAAGAGGAAGGGTAGGGAATAAGTCGACGATATAATGTTGTAACCAAGGGAGGAAAAAGGAAGAAAAAAAAGAAGGAAAGAAGAGAATATGTGAGGATACCGTCTGTACGTTACTTTGGAATCAGTGACAAGGTATAGATGAAGGAAAAAATAATAATAAAAACTGCAAGCCTTTTAATGGTGTTAGTCCTCGAAACTTGACAAAACAAGCATCAAGTCAAGCTGTACAGATATATGACCATACATAGCAATGTGAGTCGAGAAACCCCCAAGAGCGGGAAACCTGGCGTTCAAGTACTACCACAGATGCGCTCAAGCTTTAGAAATCTAATCCCAGGTTGGGAAGAGTAAGAAACGGGAGTCCACGCTGCAGGGCAAGGGCCTGAACTGTCTGGTGCTGCTAGTTGGCTGCTGGCTGGCTGCTGGCTGGGCTTTTTTACGCACAATGAGCCTGGTCCTGGCGGGAGAGAAGGAGAAGACGGACTGAGAGGAGCAAACGAGACATAGGCATGGATATAATGGGATGTGACTGATGCAGCTTCGTTACAGGGTTCATGGGATAGAGGCATGTTTAGCTTTTTATGGTGAGAGTTTTGTTGGTTGTTTGGTTCAAGAAGGTCAAGAAAAGCTTGAATATCATGCCATGAGATCATATATATACCAGGGACATACTCAAGCATCAGAGTGGCAACAAGAAAACCGCCCCGTCTGTGTCCCGACTCATGTACCCAAGTAACGGCCCGTGATACCATTAGGATCCGCCCACCCGTGATGTATGTAAACCAACCGGGTGGATCCGGTCCTCCAAGTCTTCTCCTCGGCATGCACAATAAAATGCGCAGTAAATAGCCCTCTCCCAAACTTCTCCAACAATGCCATGAACCACGCTAAAGTAGTGAATCATCCATATCCACCTAAGACAAGTCTTTGTCTGTCAAAACACTACGTCTACTTTTATAGTGTACCCACCAACAATAGCAAAAATGAGACACGGGAAACAAGAAAACTAGAGATGGATTAAACATGCACTGAACGTGATCCACTATAGACGTATTCCTAGGCTAGCTCACACCTGGGGAAGCGGAACAAGTGGGACGCCACCCACAGGGAAGCGAGCCGGAGGCCATGTCTAAGGAAGCGTCTAGAGTGTGGGTCCCACAAGTTCACTCGACGAAGAATCCATGATTTCTCTTGGAGCTGGATATGTATGAATTAATGCCCATGGCGGATGGATTGACGGATCGCGACGGATCGAGAAGAGAGGAACCCGACGGTGTGGCTCTGTAGTTCATCATGTACATTGTACATGCGAACATATCTATAGGTTATGCGCATGAATGGTGTAAGAGATTATTTGTAAACTAACAAACTCCGATGAACAATGGCCTCGCACTAGAAGCTAGAGCGATTTGCGGGCCTCAGCTTTTTTTCCGCCGCTTACAAACTATGAAAAAGCTAACTAAAAAATAGATAAAAATAAGAAAAAAAGGATCCAGATTTACTGTAACTTGGGCCTTACTACGGACGTGTGTACTCACTGTACATATGTACATATCTGAACGCATTCGTGCTCTGTCTGTTTGCCTTTGACGTCGCAGGGAATATGACGGTATCGTGGCCACGCTATAATATGCGCAACATTGGTCTGGGCTGCCCTTGTTGAGATAGACAGTGTGTTTTTACTGGACGGAAAAGCGAGGCCTGACGTGGTCCTGATGTATGACGGATGTCCCGAGAATCATTGTGCGGGGGAGATAACTCAAAATTGTACCACGGGTATACTTTGTATCATCCATCTAAGCTCGTCTCATGACAGCTGTCTACCTTCCTATGGGCAAATCTAGCTAGGCTCTTTGTTCTAAAATAGCGGTCGAGGATTCGACATATCATAGACTACAAATGTTAGCGTATCCCATATCTAACACGTTCATTGTTGTCCCGAAAGGGGATAAAGCACGGTCCCAATCAAGGTGAGACACGATTTACTAGGAACTTCACCAAACCCCACCGACCCGTCTCCATCTGGAATCCGCGAGTCTATGAAGATAATCTGTGATGAAGACGGGCGAAGAGGAAGTTTCGCATGCGTGCATGTGAAGTGTGCGTGCGTATATCACGTCAGGAATATCCGCCGAAACAGGACATCGCAACCACTGGCTCAACACATACTCTTGTATTCCCATGACCAGCCATCCATGACTTCAAATCGACATTGCCAATATTTCACAATACTCACTACAGTTACTTGACCCGTGCCCACAGTTGATCCCCAGCCCGGTCATTTTCAGGTGTCGATACATCCATACACATCTATCGGCCGGTGGGGGCAAATAGAGGTCAAATCCAACCTAGTTCACAGCATGGACATATTGAAAACATTACAACAGTAATATACGTATTTGCCTGTGTATTTTTCGTCGTTGCTTAATAACCATTAACAAGCACGAGGAAATCGACGTCGGGATGTGTCGGGCTGGAAATCGATATAGCTGGATGTTGTAGCTAAGAACAGGGAGGCCACATGCAGACTAGGCAAAGGATCAAACACACATTTGCCTTACTAGATAGCCGGGCGAGCGGGGAAACCACGGATTTCTCTCTAGATATGCGGAGTTCTGAGCTTGGTTGGAGATGAATTTTACTAGAGACTCTAGTTGTGAAGGCCTCAGGGACGGATCAGGTTCTAAAGGTCTTTAAGCGATGCGTTTGGCGTAGATGGGCGGGCTGGATAGTTGGGGGCCCGATTGGGTGGGATTTTCGTGGTCGGTACTTGGGGTGAGCTTGGACTAGACTATTTAGAGATGGGTGGAGGCTACAGATGGGTGGGTGTGATAGTGTTGCATTTTGTAGAATCTGTGTACGAAACTGTGGTGGATTTGAGGGGTCAACCGTGGTTTAAGGGATCGAGGACGGACGGCATGTTGTCATTCGTTTATTTTATGGGGACATCTTTTGGAGATGGATGTTGCTGTGAGATATTCTTGAGCTTCCGGATTTGGGGTTGTAACGTGCCATACAACTTCAATAATACAACCGGATATCGCTGAGCCGATTTCACACGAGGTCAAATCAGTTACTGATGACTATGATGTAAAGCGTAGAAAATGTCTCATTTCTAAGTGTATTATCGGCCGAACACGAGACCGAGGCCACACACAATGACGTGTGACTTTACCAACACAATTAGCTAAACAACATGTATGTACACACATAATCCGAAACGACCAAAAACCACCTAAATCCATCACAACGGTGACGACTACATTCAGCAATCCATTCACATGTCATTGTCCAACTCACATGGAGCCTAATTACCCGGCGCTAAAAAACACAATTGTCACCATCACACTAGTGTATCCTCTCATTTGCGGACATTTTCACCACTACCCGCCTTCCAGACGCACACTAGAAGCACCGCCTGATTTCAGATTGCGCGTGAGCCGGGGTTTATGCATGTGTGAATCGGGATGGAGACGATGGGCTGGTTTGGTTTTGTTGGTTACATTGACGCGTGGGGGTTGATTTCGTCCATACGATTGGGTTGTAGATTTGTTTATTTTGTGTGTATAGGATTGAGTCTTCATTTACAGGTGTATGTGTGTACACATGTGTGTGTATGTGATGGCCCCTGGATTCCATTTGACGGTTTTATTTGGACAAAATGACAGATTGATGGACAGAGTCGAGACATATAAGTGAGACATTCGACTAGTGGCTACAAACTCCGGTGAATTACTACCAAAGGAAGTTTAAGACCTGATAAGACGGCAATCTATCCTTTTTGATACACTCACAAGAGTTGGGGAAACCCCCACGTTTATTATGGGCATCAACCACGAGCCTCATTACTTGCATCAAACAAATCGAGCTTGATATCCACCTGCCTTGTCAGAACCCCCACGAACTTCAACATGGGTTGTAGTCTCAACATCCGACGTTTCTTTATCTTGGAACGTAAGATGCTTTGAAAATTTGGTTGAGTTCGATGGTTGGTGGACACACATATGTGCATGTGTACATACATATATCGAGTCCCAGTAAACTTGAAAGAATATCCAGCATCTACTGAATTTCGGAGATATGTACCTACCAGTAATGCCGTGTCAGACCCACACTCGTTACATCGGTTGTTTAGTATTACGTTCACCAACAAAACTAACTCATGTCGGTCGAACGCCCTTTTTGGTTGTGGAACCTTTGTGCACACTAAACTTAAATAACCAACAAGTAAAAAACTTCTACCTGGGGATGATTTCAGACCCGAAAGTTGATTAACCGGCTGAACCACAACGGCAACTTTGAAAGTTCAGTCTCCGATGCAGTGTATGCGTGTGCAATAGTTGCGGTGAGAATGAGGCTGTTAGGGGATATGCGGGTAGGCGCTGGAGGCTAATTTGGGGTCGGGGCGACGGAAAATTTAGGAATATCAAGATTGAAACGGATATGTGCACTTTGAGAAGCTTACCGCAGATACAAACAGTAGTGATCCGATGTGGAGATGACCGTTTAGATCTAACATCACCCTCGATCGATCCTTAGGAGTGACTCGTCAATTCTCGTCGACGGCATCCATCATACATATGTATGTATGTATGTATGTACATACATGCCTGTCATCGCGTCATCCCGACATCTGCACATGTCAACTTAAACCCCTTCCTCTTTCCTTCCATTTCTCCCTATCTTTGTAACCAAACGGGATACAAACCACGCAAGTCGGCCCGTCAAACTCCCTTTCACAAACCTTTCCGGCGACCAAACCCGTCACACAATCACAGTAACACAGATACTCCCTTAGCGATCCCAGAAATCCCAAACAAAACATGGAAAATCCGCCTTTTTAGGGGCCATCCTCGGAAGGAGGGCGTCCCAGTTCCATTTTGGGAGGGTGGTCTTGTGTGTGCACATGTGCATATGTATGGAGATGTGCACAGAATGTACTTTACTAGTGATGGAGATGAAGGCGACGTTCTTTGCGCAACGAGCCGAGATCAGGTCGGTTAGTGTTTCTTGATATGTGCTGAGCCACCGTTTTGCCATAGCCTGCTAAACGGAACGACTTTCCACTTTGGAAATAACAAGGCGAACCACGAAGCAGACTATGAGGTGGGGCGTCTGCACTATCACCGACGGCGTATCTTGTACAGGCATACCCGCATGGTTCAGACAAAAGGTACAGACGGGCGAATCCAAAGAACGCTTCAGGTACGTGCCAATTTCCCACACAGTTGGTATTTTTCCTCGAGAGACTGTCAGCTTGGTCTCGCTTACATATCAGAGACCACTCCGATGGACGGGTGGTGGCAACAGGATGTCAACACCTCATTCAGTCACCGGTCGCTCAGACCTATCAGTCAGGGTAAATACCGCGAAGGAACATCCTGCCAATGTTCGGTCAACGTCAGGCGGGGTAATGGGTCTGAGTGGAACTTGCGGTTTGCGTAGGCAGCTACAGCAGTTTTCGCTTGATAACAGGCCGAATCAAACAGTTCCATTGTCTGTTAGGTGGTATTGCCACTCGGATACAGTTCACACTTCGGGGATATTTGACCCGAATTCGATATCCTACGTGATGGGAATTACGGTTATGGAACTCCCCAAACCGTCCCTCCCACCTTACGCGGCCATCGTACGTCGATTACCGACACTTCGGTCCCGTCAACCGGTGAGGCGCGGGCCTTAATGCGAGGAACTCGAGATAGTGGCGTTATATGTCCGTAATGGGAGTCTCCTGGGCCATGATGCGACTCTCGTAGCATACATACCAAGCCAGGGCATTTAACCCATGAAGCTACAGCTTTCTGGGCTGTCAAAACTGCTGTCAAAACTGCTGTCAAGCCTCCATTCACATGTCAAGCCGTGGTCAACTATGGCACAGAGCCAAGTGACCTTGCCAATGAACAAGCCATGGGGGTTATCCTGGTCAGGCGGTCAAGTGAGGGGAAGAGGGGTAACCAATCGATGTAGCCTCACGCCATAACTTGTTATGGTGATTCAAAAAGATAACTCAATATGATCGGAGATTCTGTTGATAATGAGATCTCGGACCAACCATACGCAAACCACTATCTTTACAATCGGAATCGTGAGATCGGGTCGATCGAAAGAGTTATAGTGGCCAGTAACCCTAACGTTCGACATTATACAACCCTTTGACAACCGCCATCCAAAAAAAGCCCCGCCATCGTCAATGAATTGTTCCGTATTGTCAAACCTTCCACCTTTGGATTGTTACCGAATTCGTTCTATGCGACTTTGAAACAAAACCTTGAACTAGACATATATTTCTCTATTCATCGTCATTCTACGTCTCAATACTTGATTGATCCATTTATCAGCAGTTTCAAACATACTACCCCTTCGCTTCACTAACTTGTTCTTAGAGAGGGAAAATGGCTTGCAGATTTGTGGTACAGCATAAATCCTCCCTTGACTTAACTAAACCCGGACGCACTTTTCCCCATCGCCCGCTCTTTCACGGAGTCTCTCCATTCATTTTCCGCAATCATAACATGGCGACGAGCCAAAAAGATACAAAAAATGCCACCACTCTATACACTATCAACTGGTCAATACGATGCCGATGATTTTTTCCACCAATGATGATGGAAACCCCATTAAATACGATGACTTCTCCGAGCTAACCTTCCATTCAACGCTCTGCTGCGTCCCCGCAACCGGGCGAAAAAGGCTGGCCTGCTACACACGAGAACTGCGACCCTGCACCCTAAGCGAGATAGACCCCTACCCATGCTATCTACAGTGCTTAGATGTTATCAGCTTATCGGACCAATCAGATAACAGCTACGTGACGTCGTCGCTGTCTAAAGTAGGCCAATTGAAGGGACAGGGGTGTCGAATTTTGGTTGGCAGCGAAAAAGAAAGCGCACACCAGGTTGGCTAGCCAGCCAAGCCAGAAATGGGCCCTTTTTTGCGCGGGAAGGTGATGAAAGAAGCAGACTATGGAAAAATGGCGGTGGGTTGAAGGCAGGACTGGCGCAACTTGTATACAGCCGTTTCCATCAAGTGAAGGGATAGAAAACGAAGAAAGAAAGAAGAAGTCTAGATCATTATTGCTAAATCAGCTACCTCGAACACACTATTTGTCTCTTGGCTTTGCAAAAGTTGGAAAGCACTTTGTTCTTTTTTTACTGGCTTCTGTTTACGTTGAGTAGATCACTCTCGTTGTTTGTTCGCTTTAGCTCTTTCTATTCACGTAATCCCCGCCCCGACCTGTATCGACTAACTTTGCTTCTAGGGTCGCCGTATCACTCCTACCTCTTTACTGGTCATTAACCTGGTCAGTTTCAAGAGTCGATAACTTTACTTTCTTGGCTTTCTTTTTGTTTTTACTATCCGAACCACCTCCGAAGTTTCTTCCTTGTTCTATTGACTTGCATATTGATGTCATCAACACACGATATTCACAGTAGACTGAACTTGTTTAATACAATTTTGTCAATTCTCAATTACACAACCAGATCGTCTTCACAATGGCACCATCCAAGCCGCGCAACAATGACGACTCCAAACCGGAGTCCAATCACAAGGAGAAGGTCTCTAAGAAGAAATCCAAGGATACTCCCGTGATACTACCTCCAAGCAAAGCGGCGACTCCAGAGAAGTCAGGTCCTGCGGTAAGTATAATCCACCGTTATTCTCCAATGCCATTGGCTTGTTACTTTCCTTTCAGACTCAGTTAGCTAATTGTTTTTCTGAAAGACTGACTGGGCATCCTTCGACCGCGAATCTCTCGAAAACTACCGCCGCCACCACAATCTCGACACACCCGCGCCATACCTATACTCTTCATACTACTACTGGATTGCTGTCCCAGGCAGTATCGGCATGTACTCACCTACCATGGTGAATGCTCGGAGGCGCCGGACATCCCAGAAGTATACCACCGACCGCCAAACGAAAGAGCAGCTCGCTGTGGCAGTCCAGAAGCACTTCGACGTTAACCCAATAAATGAGAATGACGTTATCGTCGACTTCATCTCCAACTTGCGACAAGAGGGGACGCGCCCAGAGATACCCACCATACCTATAGACCCAGTATTTACTACGAAATAGGTGACTGAAGCGGCGATGGCCTGATGAAGGCTGTCGCTGCTTTGGTCTACTGGTCACTACCTGGATAATGGGAGTCGACTGGTAAACAAGAGTTGCTTTTGCTTCTCTTGCTGAGCACCAACTCGAGGTTCACAGTTAATCGGTTGGAATGCTGCGGCATCATTGTTATTTTTTACTTCTCGGCTCGATTTTCGGACTACTGTCTCTTGTTTATAAGAGACTACCTAACTATTGTCATCTACTCCGTCCGGTCTCTCCACATCCACTACCTACGCCTTCGAAGCTTTGCATCACCAGCTATTCGTAGCAACACCGTCACTGTCTATGTTACTTTCGGTGTCAGAGTATACACCAGACAGTCATTGCTACAATGACCACCGATAATATCGTCATTGGCCCTGGTGCTATGCAAAGTGAACAATGCAAGGAGAACGTCAAAGTGGAGTTGGCAGCTGCAAGTTCTCTTGCGCCTGCGCTTTGTTTGTGCGTTTCTAATCATAACTACTACGGATCAAGTTGGATGGCGATAGGCGGTGACATAGTGGTTCGATGCATCGATCTTGATGATTGTTTTCTTTCTTCACTATCGTCGGTCATGTTTGTTTTCTTTTTTCTTTGGTGCGCCTTTGAGCGAGGGTGAGCTAGGATTCTCCCTTCTTGTTTGTGCATTGGGTCTACTGTCATGGGATTTTGTTTTAATTAAAGGATTTTTCTTTTTGCAGCGGCTGCTTGTTAGTAGACCGACTGCTTCCTTTGGCGTTTTTGGGTGGAAAAAAACTCTCTAGCGGCTTGTTTTTCAACTTTATTTCAGATTTAAAGAAATTCTTATTCCGTACTCAAGTCTATGAAGACTTTTCCAAACTATGTACAGTGGGCTGAACATGTGACAACATGAAAAGTATGTAGAGTTGCCTGAACACAGATTCTGTGGATGGCCCATAATTACCCTTGTCGAGCTGGGGCGCGGAATTTCTGTGCACAAAGCGCATTGGTTGTGGGAGATAAGCGGCAGTTGGAATTCAATAGGCATTATTATTAGGTGTGTAGGTAATCTAAATAGGTTGCGATTTGACGATCCATTAGATGGCTCTTATGCGACAAGATTGACGAGTCAAATGGTCGCAAATCTCGTGGACAATACTCACGATGTTCTGCCGATTGCGACAGTCACGATAAGAGACTAGGGTTTCTGGAAGGAGAGGCCGCCGTTGAGGGTTTGAAGCTTTTGGCGGTGAAGTGGAGTGGGACTGCATTTAGTTTGGCGGCTGGCGAAACCACTTTAGAGAACTTTTTGAAGGCGTGGCAGGTGGTGCAGGGTGTCGGGGGGTTGAGAGCATGGGAAGACCGTCACTTATCAAGTTGCGTCGAAACTTTTGGAAACTGCGCGAAGTTGTAGGTAGAAAATTGTAGAGGCTTTGGTGGTGTGAAGTCTTCTGTTTTATTTGGATTTTGAAAATCCGATTATTGTAGAAATTTGTATGCCAAAGGTTACATTTTTGGATCATTTTCTATTCTTCTTTTTGTGTCGAACTACTAATAGCTTCGAGGCGCAAGTCCGGTTCTTTCTAGACGGATTTCAAATACAAAGGGTTTCGGAGCACTTCCTATTGGCCCCTGCGTTTTTGCTGGGCTCGCTGGGGTGTTGCTACACACTTGACTTTTTTCGACGACTCAGCTGTTTGGATATCGACGATTAGCTTTGTGCGAATTATTAGGGTGATTAGAGTTGATTATGAGCTCGAGTGTTATGTCTAAAAGTGTCCCTCGTCGTCTGTTGACGGGGGCGCAGAGTGCGGTTGCTAAGAGAGTTGTTGGTCCCGGTCAGGTTAGAGGGTATCGGGCGGCTAAGCGGGTGACTGTCTCCGCCGGGGCGGCGATGCCGTCTGAGGTTCGGGTGAGTTTGTATGAGAGATTGTAGGAAGAAGTAGAGTTACTAACGGATATGGCTTATAGAAATTCCACGCTACGACTAGAAACCTCGCACCTGCCGACCCATACGGAACCCTTGGAGTCAACAAGAGTGCCTCGGCCGGCGATATCAAAAAGGCTTACTACGGGCTTGCGAAAAAGTACCACCCCGATACCAACAAGGACGCCGGCGCCAAGGACAAATTTGCCGAGATCCAGGCTGCGTATGAGATTCTTTCGGATGCGGAGAAGCGGAAGCAGTTTGACCAGTTTGGTTCGGCAGCGTTCAACCAGGGTGGTGGTGGTGGTCCTGGACCTGGACAGGGCGGGAGTCCGTTTGGCCAGGGCTTTGGAGGGTTCGGTGGTGGATTTGGTGGGTTTGAGGATATCTTCAATGCATTTGCGAATGGGAGGGGCTTCGGTGGTGGTGGTAGCAGTGGATCGAGAACGGCGAGAAGTGGATTCCATGAGGTGTTTGTGGGAGAGAATATCGAGGAGGTGGTTAATATCTCGTTCCAAGAGGCTGCACAGGGTGTGAGCAAGAAGATTCCAATTACGCCTGCGACTACCTGCTCTTCCTGTGATGGCCGTGGTGTTCACAAGGGAACTAAGAAGTCTTCATGCCCAACTTGCCATGGCTCTGGCTCTATCCTTCGGACTATCCCTGGTGGTCTTCAAATTGGCGTCACTTGCCACTCGTGCCAGGGCTCCGGCGCAATGTACCCTCCTGGCTCAGAATGTAGCCCTTGCGAAGGTTTCGGTGTTGTTCGCACGCGCAAGAATATCATGGTGGATATCCCCGCTGGTGTGGACGACGGCATGCGTTTGAGAATCGACGGTGCTGGTGATGCGCCGGTGACGGGTCAGGTTATGGAGGATAATGTACGGACGAAGAGGGGTGATTTGTACGTGCATGTGCATGTGCAGCCGGACCCACGGTTCAAGAGAGCTGGCTCGGATATCCTTTACACGGCAACGTTGCCAATGACTACGGCGGCGTTGGGTGGTGAGGTTAGGGTGCCGACTTTGGACGGCAGTGTTAATGTCAGGGTTGCGACGGGTACGAACACGGGAGATAAGGTTACACTTTCGGGTCATGGTATGCCGAGGGTTAATGGTAGAGGACGGGGTGATTTGAGAGTGGAGTATAAGGTGGGGTTGCCCAAGTATCTGAGCAACAACCAAAGAGTGTTGCTGGAGATGTTGGCGGAGGAGATGGGTGATAAGACAGCGAAGAGAGTTATGAATGTGGGTAAAGGGGATTCACAGTAAGTTTCAGCAGAGTTTGGCGTGCTGGAGATGAATTACTAACGAAGTAAATAGGTCACCTGATGCTGCGGATGTCTCGCACAAGAATGAGGGCTTCCTTAAATCGATTTGGCATAGGCTGACGAACAACGCGGAGCACAACGCGGAGGTGAACGGCGAAGGAAAGGATGACAATAACAAGAAGAACTAAGTCTCTTGACTCTACTTGTCATCTTGTTTGATGGATGGAAACATTACGATGTCGTCTGTCGGGGCTGCTCGCGACAAAAGCGTCGACTGGAGTCCGTTGTAACATAATTTTATTAAACCATGACGATACTAAGGTAGAGTCATCTTGTACCAACAGATATATATTCATAGCCATTTTTTGGAGTTTAACTTGTGTTTCTTGTATGTATGTTGTGAGTATATCGGTGTGTACATGTAGGATAACCGGACAGCGAAACCGCTAATCTCGGCATCGGGTCGGCCCATGACAAGTCCATGAGATGGATTTCCTTCTTCGCCTTCAGCTTATAATCCATCTGTATATATTTACGCCCGGCCCCCTCATCCTGAACATGTGTATACTCCCCCAACCCATACATTATCGTCGTATTCAGTCGATTCTATTCGACCTCCTCCAAAGTAAACCCCTGGAAGCTCCTCTGGTTGGCTGTTACGTGCATGGCATGGACATTTTCCCCATCGGCAGGCGGTCATTCAATGTGGCCACCGGCGGCTAAATTTGCAGGGGCTATCAGGGGATTGGCGGGGCCGGCGAGGTTGGCAGATGGGCTTGTGAACGGGTTTTTTGAACTCGGCAGCTTGGCGCTTTGATGGTTTGAAGGAATTTTGTGTGATTGATTGGCTTGTGGACGCCCGATGGTGACAAGGTGTGATATTCCTTTGGACGAGAAAGACTTTGAGATTTTGACGACGGGGACTTGAGGTAGGTTGAGTTGTCTTGTCACGATGTCTATGGCCTTGGATATCGGGTTTGTCGGGTTGAGACGGTGTTTAGAGAAATGTCTTACACGGTGACGCAGGTGACCTCCATGTTAATCTACACAGTTTAAGGCACTGTCTATGACTCGTGGCTTCTGCCCTGATGCTGGCAACTCTGCATGCACTTCTTCGGGCCTTCCTCCCGTTTGATGATTTGCAGGTGCTGTGTGTAGGGCAAGAGACGAAGTAATATGCTTTATCGTGGTTGACTTATGGGATGTCAGGTGGTGGCAAATCACCGCGCTTATGGGTTCTATGGTGCAGATTTGGCTGTTGAATGGTAGGACGAAATGTTGGTAGGGGATATACAATGTACGCCAAATCCGCAAGGGAATGTTTATGGTTCGGGCGGATTCAATCCAGCCTCTGGATCGACTAGGTCATTTTCCTTTGTCTACGTGCATTCTTACCATAATCTCCAATCTATCACTGTCACTTCCCTAGGCTGCTATTTTATCGCCGTTGTTCGTACACACTTGCCCCACTGGATGGCCCTTCTTCGTCGCTTGATGTGTAGCCGCGATAAGATCCTTGATATACTGTTTCACTCTGAACGGCGCAACCCCCACCAATCCGTTTCTGGCCTCAATGTTGTCAGCCTCTTGACGCAGTACATATCTCCACTATATACTGAAGCGAACACGCCTGTAATAGTGTTTTGTCCCACACATCCCCGAGGTCTCATTGTTCCTCTTTCTTCACCTCTTTTCCCGTCTTCCCGTCCTGTGACGTTCAACTTGCACCCTGTATCGCTTACTGTACAGGCTCTAGGGTTTATCTGCAGCTACCCACCCACCCACACTAACTTATCCTGATCCACGCTGCAACTGGCATTGCGGCTTGCCGAGTGTAGGACCACCTTCCGCCTGCCTGACACGCATCCCATTCAACTAGCCGTTTCTATAGCTCAATTCCCCGTGGCCTTTGTCCCCCCTTACATCGATCGGCCTCTGCTATTCCGTGCTGTACTTCATCATACTATTACTACATACATACTACATCATCACTGCACTCGCCAAAACCAAAATACACTGACAGGCACATGGCAGAAGCTTTCTCCGTTTGTCTGTAATTCCGCTATTGTTCAACCTGCTCAATAAGCCTCCACTTAGCTGTCTCTCTACTCCCCGCTTTCGTTCATCTAGTCAATTCTATCAATTAGCCCCCGAGCTGGTGGCCCGACCACCCCCACCGCGCAGTCCAAGAAGTCAAACTTGAATTTGGGCACAAGTTGCATTTCCTCGGCCGTCAAACTACGCTGCCGGCACCCCACAATTGAACTCACTTCGGCTTTTTCTCGACATAGCTTAATATCCCCCATCGCCGTTTGTCGCCACCGTATCCGTCGTCTCGGTCGACCCCCCACTTTATAGCCCAGGCACCAGCCATCCCAGCAATCGGCCAACCGGCGCCCGCATACCACCGAGCCGTCTGTCACCATGACACAGTCGCCAATGATCTCGGTGCCTTTGAAGGCTACCAACGAGATTGACTGGATCACGCCACTCAAGGAGTATATCAGAGATACATATAGCGATGATCCCGAACACTATGCCGAGGAGTGCGCAACGCTGAATCGTCTGCGCCAGGATATGAGAGGCGCCGGCAAGGATAGCACTACAGGTCGTGATATGCTCTATCGCTACTACGGACAGTTGGAGCTTCTTGACTTGAGATTTCCCGTAGATGAGCAGCACATCAAGATTTCGTTTACATGGTAGGTTGATTTTGGCTTCATCCGATCGAGATCTTGACTAACGCCTTGTGTTACTTCCCGCTTCAGGTTCGATGCATTCACGCACAAATCGACGTCGCAGTATTCTCTGGCCTTTGAAAAAGCTTCTATTATTTTCAACATGTCCGCCGTTTTGTCTTGTCATGCTGCCAACCAGAATCGCTCCGAGGAGGCCGGTTTGAAGATGTCATACCATTCGTTCCAGGCGGCTGCCGGCATGTTCACGTATATCAACGACAATTTCTTGCATGCGCCATCGATTGATTTGAGTAGAGACACCATTAAGACTTTGATCGCTATTATGCTGGCTCAAGCGACCGAGGTATTTCTGGAGCGCCAGATCCATGACCAAAAGAAGAATAGTCTTTTGGCTAAGCTTTGTAGTCAAGCCGCGTACCTGTATGGCCAGGCGGTTGAGGGTGTGCAAGAAAATGTTACCAAGGCAGTTTTTGAGAAGGTCTGGTTGATGATGGTTACTGTAAGTTTATTCCCCCACTCGAGTGTCCGATAATAGGATGTCTCTGGTTGCTGACGTCATGGGCTTCCCCACTGCAGATCAAAACAAACCACTTTGGTGCCATGGCACAATACTACCAGGCAATTATCGACGACGATGCTGGCAATCATGGTATTGCTATTGCGCGACTACAGGCCGCCGAGCGCATGGCAAGGGACGCCAACCGAATGGCCATGTCGTTCCCGAGTTCGACCCCATCAATCTCAAATCTCTCTTCAGACTGCGGCGCCATTTTACAGGATACGACTAAGAGACTACTCGTCACTGCCCAGGAACTGCTTCGTAAAAATATCAAGGAAAACGACTACATTTATAACCAGGATATTCCAGCAGAGGAGACCCTGAGTGCCATCCCAAAGCTTCCCGCCGCCAAGCCAATTCCCGTTACGGAGCTCTACTCGGGTCAAGATATCAACAAGATTACCGGTCCTGATTTGTTCGGAAAGATTGTACCGTTGGCGGTAACAGAGTCTGCTAGTTTGTACGATGAGGAGAAGGCCAAGTTGGTGCGTGCGGAGCAAGAACGGGTGGATATCAACAACACGGAGCTAGCGGCTGCATTGGATTATCTTGGTCTTCCAGAGAGTTTGGTGGCGTTGAAGGGTGGGTTGGAACAGGAGGTGAAGCCCGACTCGGACTTTTCCATGTGGTGCGAGGATGTTGCTGGTCACGAGAACCCGACTAAGATCTTTGAGTACCTGCGGACGCAAAAGACGGCTGTTGTTACCACACTCCAGGCAAGCAAACAGCTTCTCGACCAGGAGGCCAGCAGTTGTGAAAAGATGCGATCCAAGTACGAGTCGCAATGGACGCAACAACCCAGTGGAGCTTTAACCAAGACATTGCGTGATGAAATCGAACGCTACCGACAGCTGCTGGATGATGCTACGAAAACGGACAACACACTTGCTACGAAGTTACGGCAATACGAGGGCGACTTTTCTGAGATGCGGGCTGCTTGGGAACGTAGTGATACCGACGGTCTTTTCTACAACGCGCTACACAAGGCCAAGACCAACAGTGCAACCAGCCCAGCGGTGGAACAAAACCTTTTGGACGCCGATTTCGATGACAATTCGCTGAGTGTGGCGGAACAAATTGAGCAGGTGGAAGAGTGCATGAAGAGATTAAATATGCTAAAGCGCGAGCGTAATCAGACTTTGAAGGATTTGAAAGACAAGGTGAGTCGGGAGTTGTGTAAGGATTCAAGACACAGACTACTAACTTTAATCCCACCGTAGGCACACAAAGATGACATTTCACAACTACTCATCTTCAACAAGAAGAGCGTTTCAGGCATGGAGAATCAATTGTTCCAACATGAGCTCGAAAAGTTCCAGCCCTATCAAAACCGGTTGCTACAGGCACAACACAAACAAGTTCAGATGCTCAAAGAGCTCAACCAGCTGGTTAATGTGCTGTTAATGGATAAGAGAGTCAAGGCGGAAAAGAGAAAGTGGGATGTTGTACAGAATCAACGCAATATGGTGGTCAACAAGTACAAGAAGGCGTATCAAGAGTTTCTTGATCTGCAGGCTAGTTTGCAGCGGGCCAAGTCTTGGTACACCGAGGTAAAGAACACGGTGGAGTCGCATAGTAAGAATGTGACTGCATTTGTGAATAATCGCAAGAACGAGGGAGCTCTGTTGTATGACCAAATCAGACAGCAGAGTGAAGGTGGCGGCGGTGGCGGCGGTGGCTTGAACCTGGATAGTCTGCGGTCTCAACCAGATGCTACCACCAAAGCAGAACTTGAGCAAGAGCGCATGCGACACTTGATGAGTCGCATGTCTATGGACAACGGTGGAAATAGCCCACAAGAGTCAGCCGGTGGGGGCCGCCGTCCCTCAGCACTATTTGGATCGGGACAAGCTCCTCGGTATGACGGGTACTCACACAATATGCCCAGCTCGCCACCACCTAATCAGATGCACCATTCGTCTACGTACGGAAATCCTACTTTAGTTGGTCAACAGCCTGGTGTAAGTTCGCCACAGTCTATGTCAGGCACTGCAGGTTTCAGCCACGCAATGGCTTATGACCCGGCTTATTACGGCCGTAACCCTGGTCCTACGTCGCCACCCGCTACGCAGACGACTTTTGGCCTCGGCCCGGCATCGCCGCCGCCACAACAAACCACGTTTGGTATTCGCGGACCGGCATCACCACCTCCAACGCAAACCAGTTTTGGTGGCGCGTATGGTGGATACCCACAGGCAACAGGTAGCGGACAGCAGCAGGCAATGCAGTCTCAGATGGGCCAGCAGCTTAACAGGCCGCCGTCGCAACAGAGAGGTTACTTGCCGCCGCCTCCGCCTGGACCGCCGCCAGTGGGGCCGCAGCAGACATATCACTACGGAGGACAAGACTATGCCGGATCAGCTAACGGTGGACAAGGAGGTTCCGGATCCGGACAAGCTGCGGATCCATGGGCGGGATTGAGAGCATGGAAGTGAGTGGTGTGAATTATTTTGAATTGTAAATATGTGAGCGAATAGCGAGAGTGGTTGTTGTATTTTAATCCTGGGTTCCAAGTAGATTAGTTTTTAAGAAAAGTGTCTTCTTAAGCACGGATGAAAGGATGATTTCTAGATATGTGAATGTGGGGTGCTGTTATCTGCCGAGAGGGGACAAAGCGGTCCGGGCCGGTACGGAATTGATAGGTGCAGATTGGAGATTATGAAATGCAGCTATGTACAAAAGTGAATGACGTCTGTTTTTTTGTGGTCGGCAAATAAGCGGTATGTGATTGGGTGACGTAAGGATGGGGTCATGCTTGTTGGAGATATGATTGGAGTTTTATTGGAGATAGGCATTACGCGGTGTGTATGTGTAGGTCAGGTTAAGCTATTACCTTGCTTATCGGACTATCGATGCGGGATGTACTGTATGTAAGTCCGGTTGGACGGATTTGGGAATAGGTGAGACATTACAAGGGAAGATGGTCTGAGTATTTAATGATTGTTGTAGATGTTGTAGGTGTCAATTGGGTATATTTGTTTCTTTTTGTTGTTAATATTCACGAATAAAGAAATTCACAATGTCTAAGAAACTTGATGGTGCCGAAGTGGCTAAACATAACACGGCAGACAGCTGTTGGGTGATTTTACATGTAAGTCAACCCGCCAAGAATTTGGCCCAATCAAAACTAACTGGTATAGGGAAATGTCTATGATGTCACTGATTTCCTTCCGGGTAAGCTCTTGGTCGCCATGTATAACATGACTTACATGTTTGTCTAACACACACTTTCTATAGACCACCCCGGTGGCAAGAAAATCATTCTCAAATATGCCGGACGCGATGCCACTGAAGAGTTTGACCCCGTTCATCCCCGCGACACCCTAGAACGCTACCTACCAGCCGCTAAACGTCTTGGGCCCGTCGATATGACTACCGTTGATACCACTAGTCTTCTTTCACCTGCCGAAATGGCAGCGGAGAAGGAGAGACAAGATGAGATTGCTCGGATGCCACCATTAAGCCAGTGTTATAACTTGGTTGATTTTGAGGCGGTGGCGAGACGGGTTATGAAGAAGCCGGCTTGGGCTTATTACTCGTCGGGAGCTGATGATGAAATTACCATGAGAGAGAACCATGGGGCGTTCCAGAGAATTTGGTTTCGGCCGAGGGTTATGGTGGATGTTGCTAAGGTTTCTTTGAAGACGAGCTTTTTGGGGTTTGAAACTGACATGCCGTTTTATGTCACGGCGACGGCGCTGGGGAAGCTGGGACACCCTGAAGGCGAGGTGGTGTTGACGAAGGCGTCTGCGAAACATGGAGTCGTACAGATGATTCCTACATTGGCTTCGTGTTCTTTTGACGAGATTATGGATGCGGCTGATGGTCAACAAGTGCAGTGGCTGCAACTTTATGTCAACACCAATAAGTCTATCACGCAGAAAATCATCGCCCATGCGGAAGACCGTGGTTGTAAGGCGCTTTTTATCACGGTTGATGCGCCGCAACTCGGTAGACGTGAAAAGGATATGCGCAGTAAATTCACGGATCCGGGAGCAAAAGTACTGGCTGATGAAGGAATGGAGAGTGATACTAGTCAGGGCGCTGCTAGAGCGATCAGCTCATTTATTGATCCGGCACTGTCATGGAAGGATGTTCCGTGGTTTAGGGGAGTTACTAAGATGCCGATTGTCTTGAAGGGTGTACAGCGCGTGGAAGATGTTGTTAGAGCTTATGAGGAGGGTCTTCAAGGTGTGGTGTTGAGTAACCATGGTGGCAGACAGTTGGAGTTCTCAAGGTCAGCCATTGAGACTTTGGCGGAGGTTATGCCTGTTTTACACAGCAGAGGAATTGTTGGGGGTAAGGATAGACAAGGCCGGATGTTTGAGGTCTACATTGATGGTGGTATTCGTCGTGGTACCGATGTCATGAAGGCCCTATGTCTTGGAGCTCAAGGAGTTGGTATCGGACGACCTTTCTTGTACGCCATGTCTTCCTACGGTCTTACTGGTGTCGATAAAGCGATGGCTCTTCTCCGTGACGAACTCGAAATGAACATGCGTCTTCTAGGCGCCACTAAAATCGACGAATTAACTCCCGATCTCGTCGATGTTCGCAGCTTAACAGGTCATTCTGCAGTTCCCGGTGACTATCTTTCCGACACTGCTTACGAAAGAATGAAGTTGCCACAACCATCTCCTCCCGCGCTTAAAGCCAAACTGTAGGGTTAGGGTCAGGCAATGTAATTTTTCGCTTGTTTTCGCCTGGGAACCGGGAATCCGGGGCATTCCAGACAAGGCTTTGACAGGGATATAATGGGGGACATGATGATGTCATGATGGAGGAAGGTGGAGGTTTAGCTTTGAGAAAGAGGGGAAGGAGAAGGTTTGGAAAGAAACAAGAAGGGATGACGTGCGTGCGTGGTTTCTTTTGTGTTTGGACTATGCTTGGCGGGTAAAGGCAATAAGGAAGGAACTAGGGAGGCAGGCGAATTTCTGCCTTTGAGAATATCGTTAGTCTGGAATTTCATGAATTTGAATTGAGTATTGCATTTCTACAAGTGGTAGTAGTCTCTGTACCAAAAGTAAACAATCAAGTCATCCCCAGATTCCCCAAACTCCTCCAGGTCATCCGCCATCTCGCCCAGCCAACTAAACCAGCCTCACAAATCCCCCATCTTAAAGGATTGCGGCGTGCATTCTTGCATCCGGCTTGCATGACGAAGAGGATTTTTCTCTTCTGTTTTCTTTTCTTTTCTTTCTGTTCTGCATATATCCATACATACATTCGTACATACATCCAACAGTCAACAGTCTTTATCTTGTGTTTATCACCAGCCGCGGTTCTTTGAGCTTATGATCAGATGCTCCTGCATATAGATATATCTGTTCTTATTTTGGTGTTGTCGGGCAATGCTGATTGATAGGCTTGATTCCTTGACTTATCGGACGTTGTATTGTTTTTCGTGACTTGGGTCGCTTTTTTTGGTACGGATTCAGGATTTCTTCCTTGCATGCAGCTGCATTACAAACTTTGTCTCTTGATCTTTCATCGTCTTGTTATCTTTGCCAATCGCAACCAATTTCTTCAATGTCTCGCACGCCACGCGCCTCGCTTGAGGCCAAGATTGTCGTCCTCGGCGCCCAGGGCGTAGGCAAGACTTCTTTGCTTCAGAGATACTGTAAAGGAGTCTTTGACCCTGCACAAACGACATCTACAGTTGGCGCAAATTTCTTGACAAAGCGCATCCACGATTTGGATTCAGATACTGATGTGCGCTTGCAGCTATGGGATACAGGTAAGTTGTCTCTGAATTGTTTCACTTAATTTTAGTGTCTTTCCTTTAGTGTACTCTCTAACACTATTACCTTCAGCGGGCCAGGAACGCTTTAGATCCATAACAAGATTATACTACCGTGGAGCTCACGCTTGTATCTTGTGCTATTCCGTAACCGATAATGCCTCCTTCACTCATCTCACACATTGGATGGCCGAGCTCAGAGACCATCTTCCGCCAGATGTCATTCTCCATATTGTCGGTACCAAGTCAGATATAGTCTCTAGAGACCCATCAGCTCGCCAAGTCCCATTTGAGCGCTGTATAGCATATGTAGCCGAAAATTTGGCACCCCCATCAACTTCTTCCAAAAATACTCCCTCAGTTACCCCAACAGCAGCATCATCTTGGGCTCCTCTGAACTCATACTCACCAGGTGCCTTGTTTCTTGGATCGGGCACCTCAGAGCCAGAGGTTACTCATGACAATGACTCAACCCGCAACTTTAGCTTCTGGGGCGGTGAAGCTGGTTGGGATGCCTGTCATGAGGTGTCAGCTGAGACAGGAGAAGGTGTCGAGGAGGTGTTTCGAGTAATTGCGCGGAAACTAATTGATCAAAACCTTAAGATGCGAGAGGCTCTTCTGACGGCTACTACGGGCCCAGGAGAGGAGGGATACGAGAGAGGAATGGATGGTAGCTATTTTGCGAGAGACTTGGGATTGATGTGCGCCGATGGCGATAGACCTTTTCGAGTTGGGAGGGATCGGAGGAGTCGCATATTTCAGACTTCAAGAGCTAGTGTCTCGGTTGATATGAATCGTCGAGACGAAGAACTAGGTGCATCGAAGGGTACATGTTGTTGATTATCGGGCTTTATTCATGTCCCACTACGACACCCGTTACTGCTTTCCCCCACTTCCAACTACATTCTATCTATTTTGCCGCCGATAAAGTCTCCACGCGTTGCGTCACGAGGTACTTTTAATGCACCATCTTGTGTCCCCTGAGCAGCCAGAAAAGGAGGCCTCTCACACCCGCTGACTATCCAACTATGGTAACCCATATACAGCCATTGGACTCTTCATCCCCAAGTTCTCCAATCGCCAAGCTTTTTATCACGTACGGCATATAAGTCCAACATATGGCCTAACATCTATCGACAACCTATTATCACCTATCGACATCATTTGTCCCTCCAGATTCTCTGACAGCGCGAAGCCGACCTGTCGAGGTTACTCACCCATAAGAGAGTCGGAGTCGAACTTAGTAGCCTGACCTACTATTAGACAGTCACGACTACGAAAGGAGTTTACTGCCACATGGGACATGGCGCTTTAAGTGTTCATGTGATGGTACGTCTTCGCCATGAAAGAAGAACTTCTCTATGTTGTTGTCGCATCATTTGAAGCTACCGACTATCCTTTACAGATAGTACGCTTAAGAGTTGTAAAATCATTGAGCTGAGTTCATTTGAGACCCTTATTTCTCAGGCGGAGTGTGAGATGTTGGGGCAAGTGTCGCAACAGTTATTTTGCTTGGAGCTGGCCATTTGCTGTGATCAGATACCATCATTTCTTTTAGCTGTGGTTGAGATGGTTGGTTTGACATCATAAATATGGCTGGGTTCACAGTACCTACTTTAGTATCATCATCGTAACGTTTTGGAGCCCGAGTGATTACTCTATATGGGATTGTATTTATTGTCGGCTGGTCTTATCAACCCGAGCCCGTCCTCGGAACTAGGACTGACGGTATATTCGAATGTGGGAATTTCATGGCTGGCCATGGAATCAACAGGTACATGAGAGTGGATGCGAACCTCTCTATGTCGGGCTTATGAGTTATGTTTATTACACCGATGTCGAGTTTTTAGTCGTCATTTTCGGTAATGTTGTTATGAGATTCACTTGGGAACTGGTGTTGTAGTTAATTCTTGTTTTTTAAATGAGTACTAGTATAATTGTATGTTCAGTGTGTTGTGGAAACCCGTGATCCATTAATGCGATCCTCATCAGGTGAAGTGGCAGGCTCACGAGACATGTGTTATAGTAAATGCATAAGATTTATGGCAGAGACCGGCCCATCAGCTTTAGCACTGCGATATAGCCCTCTGTATCAATTGCACTAGTCCATTCTCTACTTGACAACCCGGAAACTACTTCGTGACTTCCTTTTCCAGCACTAGTCTGTCTTAGCCAAGTTTGGCAGGTTGTACAATGGTGTCACGAAGTTTGACAGATGTCAATTACGTTTGGCCGCTCTTTACCTATAAGGTATACCATGACGTCTTGGTATATTCGTCGTGAAACAAGACTAAGTTGGCAACTGCCGCCGTGGATGTTTGGTGTCCCACAGAGCTGGATTCAGATGAAAAGGTAAGCTGGCAATCTCATAGACGTGACTGCCCAGAGAACATTCGTGAATTACATAGTGGCCCCCCCAGCCAAATCGTAGTCACTCTCGCCTTACACTGCACACCGCACCTCACTGACTCAGCGACAAAGCCTTCGCCTTCCTTAAAATGTCTTACATGACCTCCGCGAAGCCTAGCTTCTGGAAACCACCTGTAGGACACCGCACCGGCACCAAATCCATCTCCTCATCCAACTCCACTTCACCTTCACTCATCCACCGCTTCATGCTAAATCTTGTCTCTTTGATAAAGTTCAGCAAAGCCACTTTACCCGATTTCTCCTGGAATAGACCTTCTA
>NETU01000605.1:0-26149 GCA_003032515.1 Huntiella decipiens
ATAGCGTTAAGTCTGTCAATCGGATACGTCAAGGAACGACCAATGTATGATTTTAGAATCCGAGTAAGAGAACATGTGATACCCAAGCAACAAGTATTGTCAGGCCTAGGTATCTGTCCAGGTGCCACGTGATGATATGTTATGGTTGGGCAGTTTATATGCCAGGCAAGTGTGAAATCTGTCATGTAAAGACGCCGAGGGGAAAGATGCTCTTCTTGTAGTGTCCATCCTCGGATAGCCCACTCAGGTCCATATTCATCTTCTTGATAGCGCCATCGATCTATGGTGCCTTCAATGAGTTTGAAGTCGTGGCCAAGAAATGATCGCATAAAACTACGGCTATAACCGTACAAACCAGAGTTGATGTCTTTCTCCAATTCACAGATAACTGTCAACCACGAGTTGGCGTAAATTTCCCCCATTGCATGAATTTGTTCGGCCTTTTCCAAGTTATCGCCTTGCATGATGCAGTAACGGTCAACCCAGATGTACGGAATGCCGAGGTCCTTGGCCAACTGCATACAGTCATACAGAGTTCTGGACATGGTTTCGGTAGACAGGAATCCAGGCGTCATAAGCTGAGATTCATTCTCCTTGGTCAGCATGTTGGCATCGTTTGAATCCCATCGGTAACTGATGGCGGAGTATTTGACGTGGACATTCCCAATGTGGACGACGCATCGCTTTTCTACGTTAATAAGACGGAATGATTTGGGGAACTCTAGGGGCAAGATTAGCTTGGGACATCAACGATGACATATTGTGGCTTACGGATATCATGTGTATCGGAAGATACTGTCGAACTTGGTAAAACCCCCTCCAAGGATTTGTCTAGCACCCCCTTTAGAAATTGTGGATCGAATCGAAGTCTGTCGCAAATCACGTCGATTTGCTTTTGAGTACTTCATCGGGGTATCTCCAAGTCTCCGGCGTACTCAATTTTTGGCCGGTTTTCTCCCTCCAAGTACCATTCCCACGAAAGCGGAAACACTAAGCGATCGTCTAAGAAATCGATCCTATGCACCATGCTATGCACGAGGTTAGGCATGACTGAATTTACCGCAAACTTTGCACCAATATTGGATATCCCATGCCGCCACCTAACTACCGCCCGTGCTATTTGAAAGCACATTGAACATCCGCATGTCAGTCCAACTCGTGCTAACAACTTTTCTCATGTTGATTGCGGGAATATGTTCCATGGTTTTCGGTCCTTGACATCCGGTCGTCGTGGCACAGAAAGCAGCTGCTGTATATCTGAGTCACCAATTGTCCACCACTCGAGATTTATTGGTCGTGAGCCGCCGACAGGAAATATCTGAGTAAACACCACTTTGTCGTTTTCATCAAATGTGGTCTTGATATTTCGTTGCATGTACTCCTCCTCGCAGTATCGACAACCTTCCACTACTGTACAGCCAAGCCACATGTTGATACATGCCGCGCACCAACCCTGGGCTGTACCGACTTCTATAACCGCTCAACAATTATACTCAGCACACGTCTCGCCGAGGTCATTATCTTTCTTTACATGTGAAATATCCTTTGGAGGCTATTCTTGTTAGTTTGATACCCCACGGGGACGTTCTCCGAACACTTTACCTCGATAGCTTGGTCATAGAAGGCCAGGGCATAGACGTACGAGCCACCGTAGGGCATGTAAGATCCATATATTTCTTTAAATCTCAACTCGAACATTGTTGCGCTTTTGTAAAGTTCGATCCGCGGTGATTAGCTATCGATATCAAAATCGTTGTTTTTCACAACCACGAAAAACGTCTAAACCTCAGCAAGCCTAGTAATCATATTTTTGGGCTTATGCAACTTGGGCCCTTCGGAGTCCTATGTAGAAGTGCGGGGTATGGTTCGCCCAATCTTATGCCTCTAAATGTATAGAAGAGTCGCCCAATCGACATGCAGCCTGACAGACATTGTTACAATCAAACCTCACCCCTAAATAGACAGCCGACACCTTGTAGCAGGTTCAACCAATAAGAAATGCAATACCATTTCTCCATGTTTAGTACTACCCTACTATAGCACAATCCCGCCGGCCCTCTACACATTGTAACTCGCGTTTTAATGCCCACCGCAATCTTCTTGCGACTTTCAAATGAACCCAAAGAAATATCAAAAGACGCAGAACAAGGGTGTTCACATGGTAACAACTACAACCTGTAAAACTCAGGCAAAAATACAGTGCCTGTAAGCTTTGCACAAAAAGGCGGCGAGACAACCCAAGACAGTCAAGAATGCAGCTCCGGTTCCAAAGGCCGAAAACCAATAATGTAACCTTCACTCCCCAACTGAGCCGACCGAGCGATCTGTCAAGACGGCTACCCTTACCAAATGCCCCACGGCTACAATTAACGCTACAAAATCCATGTTTTAAGCACTGACATGTGACAAAGCCTTTAGGTATTATACACGCGCAAGTCAGCTTTTTACCATCGGGTCTGTTCACTTCGTGAATAGCACATCGAATACAACGAATTCTCGACAGAATAAACAATAATCATTTAACCATCCAGTTCCTCTTCAACATAGCAACCAACGCAAGGTCCCACCCACCTAGGAGGTTGTAATAGCTGACTAAGCTGGTCCGGTCCCTTCAGTTCCGCGCCACTTTAACCCAATCCGGAATGAAATTAATGTCGTACACACACAGGGAACAGACATCTAAAACAGACAGTAGTTGATTTTGTGAAGAGGTACCAGCAAAGATCGTGAAGGAGGATGCCGGGGAAGGTTCGGCATTTCATGAGTAAAATTTCTAGCGGGGCAGTAGGGGCACTTAGATGTATATTATAGTTGCCGTCAATCATCGGGCGTCGGCTAATTAGTCTTCTCTTCTTCACGATGAATCGGGCTTAGATTACTATCAACCATGGTCCATAGTGCTGTCCTTTGCTGTACCTTGTGTGGTAGTATCGCGGGTTAAAAAACACCTTTAGCCATGTCACCATATTCACTGTTCATACACAAGCATATAATCAGGGAAAGGTTTATGTATTCTATGACAAACTGAACACCAACTTCATCTATGGTGATGCGGGGTTTCCCGTATTTCCAGTGTTACCTTGACTCCCATTACTTCCGTTATTGCCTTGATTTCCACTGTTTTTGTTTGGATCACTCCCCTTGTTACTCATTGAAACAGCCAATCCAGTAGAAATGCCAACAATGAACAACACAATGGCCATACAAATCCAGTATCTCTTTCGCTTCTTCCATCCCTTTTTCCTCCCGCCAACTCCCGCAGAGGGGTTTGTCCAGTACGCTGTACTCCATGGTCTGTTTGGGGTTCCTGTGGGATGACCTCGTGCCTGGGCTGCTGAGCTGCCTCTTTCGGGGTCACCGGATAAAACTTGTAATGGGACGGCGGCGGACGTGTTTAGTGGTGCAGTGCTATTGACCGATGCAGACCTTGAGACGCCTGTGGCTGAAGTATTGGGACGAGTATGGCTGTCTGATGGTTCATACGGTGGCGGTGGCTCGACATATCCTGTTGTTGACGGGTCGGCACGTACAGCCACAGACGACGATGATCCGGCGGAGGCGCTTTGGGGCATTGTGTGAAGAGGAAGACCACTCCCGGGCATGGCAAGGTGGTCTATTTTCCGAGACGCTTCAGCATGTGGGATAGGTGCCGCTTCGATGTGGAGAGAACTTGCAGCGGAAGGATTCCGGTGAAGGGAAGGGGAAGGTGTGTAATCGCTCATGGGATACGCTGCGGAAACAAGAGAATCTGAAGGATGTGATGGAGAGAGCATGAGAGGGGCTGGTGCTGGAAGAATAGAGTTTGGGGCAGGATATTGATGGGTTGAGCTTTGAGATGGAGGAAGAGAGAGCCCGGTGTTGCTGCCGTAAGCTGCGGTGGATAGCGGAGGGATATGTGAAGGGCCAGATGACGATTGATTTGAATAGTCGGTACCAAATCCAATGCCGCCGGTATAATCTACGGATTTACCAGTAGAAGATGGGTGATAGCCTGTCGTTACCATTGGTAAACCGGTTGGTGGGTATCCCTGTATGTTGTTTGTGGAAACAACGTTTGATGAAGACATGCCAGCGGCAGCAGCTCCATGTGATGGCCCATTGTTAGAGTCTCCTGCTAGTCCAAAGCCTGAACTTGACATTCCCGACATCCCTGCGGCTGCTGTTCCGTGACTTGGTCCGTTATTTGAATCTCCGGCCATCTCGAAGCCTGTATTTGAACTGTATTGCAAAGCAACAGCGGCTTTTTCGTTACTTGGGCTGTTGTAGTTAAGCCCATTGTTCCAATCACCTGCAAACTCGAGTCCACTAGACATTCCGGCAGCAGCAGCTCCATGTGTTGGCCCAGTATTTGAGTCTCCAGCCATTTCAAACCCAGTATTTGACCCATATGATGATGCGGCCGCGGCCTTCTCATTAATAGGCCCTGTGTTCCGATCACCGGCCAATTCGAACCCAGTGTTGCCGCCTCCGTATGTTGGCCCATTAGATATTCCTGCGGCCGCAACTCCATGACTTGGCCCTGTATTTGAATCTCCTGCCATCTCAAAGCCTGTTGTAGATCCATAACCCATTCCCGCAGCAGCTGCACCATGACTTGGTCCTGTATTTGAATCTCCTGCCATTTCGAAACCCGTTGCGGAACCAACTCCCATTCCAGCTGCTGCCCATCCGTGGCTCAGTCCTGTATTCGAATCACCGGTCATCCCAAAACCAGTGGTACCTCCAAACCCCGTATTAGACCTCAAACCCATTACCCCACCGCTATGACTGGGTCCGATACTTGAGTCCCCCGCTACTTCAAAAGCGCCTGTGCCAAAGTCCAAACCTAGACCACCGTTACTGTCAAAGTTTAAGGAGAGGGTTGACCCCTCCATTTCGGCTACTGGTGGTTGTCTATCATCGGAGAGTTCGGCGGGGTGACTGTTGATTGGGGACGACGTATCTGGGAGTTCGATTGGGACGGAATGTGGGTCTCTTCTATTTGATGAAGACATATTGACGTCGTGATAGTTCGTATGGCAGGAATATGTATGATTTTATATGTGTAGATGGTGATGTAGTGATATGTGGGGTCGGTTTGAAAAAACGAATGACTATAAAGTTCTAGGTATGAGTGAAAACGAGTGAATAATGATACTACAACAATCGAGGGATCGGTAGACAAAAAACAGGAAAGGACCCAAGTGGAATGATATCTGAAGACAATCAGGAGAATAAATAGAGAGAAATCCGAAACATAACAATCAGAAAGGAGGAAAAAGAAAGAAAAAAGAAAAGAAAAAGAAAAGGCCTCCAAGCTTGAATCCCTTCCGGACGTCGCAGCTTATCTTATTTCTCCGCCTCTTCCAGTTCCTGCCTTCTCATCAACTACTTTTTCTACTTCCTGGAAACCAATGACAACGACCAGGTTAATTAAAATAGGAAACTACCCTTTCACAATGCCCATATTGCCTGCCATTTTGACGGGCGGGTGTTGCGGATTTTTGGCATTTACTACATTTGGACAGAGGGTTCCACTTAGATTGTATGGAGAGATGGGGTTCACAATTGGCGGTTTCGATCAAGGCCTACTTGATAAATTCCTTCTCTTAAAACGTTCTTCTCAAATCTGACATCACCGTTCTGTGCAAAAAGTCTAGAAGCATGCAGATACAATGCGCTCATCGCAACTCCGACTCTCATTGCCTCCACATTCTCACGCTACCAGTCCTTTCACAGCCTTGGAGCTGACGTGTCGTGCATTCCACATTTTCGTCTAATAAGACGGTGCCTTCCATTTCTGCTTTAGTTGACAGGGGTGTTGTTGCGCTCAATGGAAGGGGGCGGAGCGGAAGGAGAAGGATAGACACATTGCAGGGGCAGATTTTGGAAGGAGAGGGGGAAGAGGGGAAGGAAGTATTGCGTATAAAGGAAAGAACCAAAGTAGAAAATACTTGATAGTATTTTAGGTGTTAAATGGTTCGTTGGCTTAGACCACGGCTATTTTCAGGTTTAGTGGACTCTATGTAGATCAACTTATAGATTGATATTTCAGATCGTCAATAGGGATTCCTCAGACTTCCCAAACCTTTGACATGACATGACAGGGTCGGAATTCCCCCTTGGCCAGAACAAACGTCATCGTCGCGGCGCAGACTTGTGCAACGATAAAATAAGCCCAAATTGGTGACCAAATGGCGGTTCATCACCGAGGGGTTACCAACCCTAAACACTGCCACGTGATAATATAAAGTTTATATGCGAATCAAACAAATGAATTACAAAATACCAACCCAATAATACCCAAGCCTAGAATAAACAAGAAATCCCTCCGACCAAGATGTCGCCGCATCATTTTGTCGTCCCTGTCGTGCAGTTCCTGGCACAATCTACCAAATCATCATCTACAGAATCACACACTTGCCCGGCTTGCGCGTTCTCTTTCCCTTCCTCCGCTTCTCACCTTCCTCTTCAGCTGCTGCCTCGAGCGCGTCATCTCTGCGTAACATTTGACGACATAAATCGATGAAGACCTCATCAACGTTAGTCTTTGTTCTTGCGCTAGCCTCATAGTATGGAGCGCCCCATTGTTGAGAGATGGCGAAAGCACGAGCGCGCTGAACTTGTCTTTGGTCTTCGAGATCGGATTTGTTACCAACAATGACGAGGGGGACACTGTCGTCATCCTTGATACGGAGGATTTCGTCGCGAATAGAGAAGAGTTCGTTGAGTGAGGTTGTACTGGTTATACTGAAGACGAGAAGGAATCCTTGACCGGTTTTCATGTAGAGATCACGCATGGCAACGAATTGTTCTGTACCGGCTGTGTCGAGACTGTTTCAAGATATGAGGGTTAGTCTAATTCATCGAATGGCTTGCTGCGGGAGGAATTGACGAGTACATACATCTCGAGAACCACTTGTCGACCCTGTTTCACATGTTAGAAACTACGTCATTGACGGATTAAAAGTAGTGGAAACTTACATCAACCTGGATCTGGGTACGATATGTATCCTCAATAGTAGGATCATAACTCTCAATCCATTCATTGTGAACAAATTGTGCTTTTGACTGGTTAGCATACTAGTTTCACTGGCCGTAGAATCTCCACACTTACCCGTCAAACACGACTTTCCCACACCACCTAAAAACACAGAACAAGTAGTCAGCACAAGTAGTCAACACAAGTAACCCTGAATGTAAAATCTCCTTGACATACCGGCGCCAAACACCACGGCATGAAGTTCCCGTCTATCGTCGTTAGTCCAGGCGCACATTCCGGAAGAATTAGACAATCTGACGCACCCGTGTTGGTATCGCGGCATTGGCGCGTGTCTATATAAAAACTATCACTGCTTAAGAGAAGGAGGGGAATCTTGTGGCGCCGGGATAAATCGGGTGTAGTTGGAGATCAAAAGAATGGCGCGTAAGATTCTTTTCTTTTTCTTTTCGTTGGTTGGTTCGTTGGTTAATTGGTGTTTGGTGGTGTTATTTCTCGTTAATGCGGCTTTGTCGCGGTGGTTCTTGCGTTTCTGCGTTCGGGCCGGCGATGGCCGAGAGAAGAATGTTGCGGTAGAAGAGGGGGGGATTAAGAACGGTTCGTATAGTGGCAGGCGTTAGTTAGGATGACCAGCAGGAAGGAAAAGAAAACGACGCTTTCTATTGTGTCGATTTTTGCGTCCAGGGTGACAAATTGTATGGCTTCTATAGGTTTGGGGTTAGTCTTCAAATGATGTGGGAAAAATTAGGAAATTAATAAAACGAAATGTCTATGGATTTCGGCACATATGTATGTATTGTACATACGAATTCTGCATGTATGTATCGCCCTCTCACATGCACAGATACAAATATCTAGACACACAGTTCAATCTACAGATGCAGCACATGGAGAAACCCTCAGACCCAAGGCAACCCTCTAATTCCCGACCATCTCTCCTCCCTTTATTCTCGATTTTTTCTTAATCTTTTAAGCCCGTTTTTCGTGTCTGTCCGCCATGACTTGAACCTGTCGCTAAGGCCAGGGGCTGATCAAAAACCTAGCTCACTTTCCATCCATAAGGGCCGAGGATCCTCCCGCGTCTCTGGATGCGAATGCGGGCTTACAGGCGGACTTCAGTCGCCAACCATGTGTAAAGAGAGAATATCCCCCAACTAAGAAAGTTGGTCTACCCCAGTTGTTCACTACTTTGGTGACAGACAGACAGACAACAAATGACATACATACATACATACACATGCGCATATGCATGCACGTCTGTATGTATGTTCAATATGTCCGTCCTCCGCAAATCACTCTACCCCAAACAGCCCTCTTCTCTGCCGTCGTTGCTCCCGTCACACAACATACTGTTCGTCAGGAGACCGCAAGACAACAGACTTCTTACATACAAACCCTACAAACCCTGGCGAAAATTCGGTACTTTCCTTCCTTCGCTCGCGAAACCACGTGATGGATGGGTCTACCTTCTCGATTTGGCACCGCTGCAAAAGGTCTGAGCCTGATATATCTTTGCCCAGAGCTGTTGTGCCTTGCTGCATGTCTGGCTTTGTTGTGTTGTGTTCTCGCTGGTTATTGGCCCGAAGATGGCTATCTCTCCGGGCGCTAATTTGCGAGCCACTACCTACAGCGTTACAGTTGTAATCACAGACAATATCACCGTGCCTATCATCACATGCTAGGGTTTACTATGCCAGGGTTGTGCGTTCAGTGTTTGATCATTGATTGCTCGATTGCGCTTCGGTGACCATGTGGGAATGAACTATGTACACACATGTTTGTGTTACAGTCTAACGATACTCTAGATTACCGCCACCGTAGAAAACTTGTGTGATCCAACGCCACCAAGACCTCCCCAAAGCCAGCGTCGTAAAAAGAGTCACCATCCTCTGCATCACCAACGCATTGGTCTTTTCATCATCGACAGAGCAATCCCACAAAGCTCCTATTCTAGTAACATCCGTATCCTTCACTTCCTTGGGTTCAAACTCTCCCTCTGTCGAGAATCTTGCTTTGATTTTCGGTGAAACAACCAATGACCTTCCAACAATCGTTGGATCTCCGGCTAATATCTTTGCCCCTTCAACAACATCAGATAGTTCTGCCACACCTGGACTTGACACGGCAATGATTTTTTCGGCCCGCGGAGCCACCATCCCCGTGGATCCAACGAAATAGGGACAAAGCATGTTGACACGGACACCGTGGAACTTTGCTCCCGAAAGTCGATTACTGCGGAAGAGGCCTACAATAGCGTGTTTGGAAGCGGAGTAGAGAGACCAAGCGGGGGCGGGGATTACTCCAGCAATGCTAGAGATGAGCAAGAGTGTTGAGTCACTAGCTTTGCGTTTTCCAAAGTCGATGCGTCGAGTGTTGCGAGAGTTTCCGAGATATGTGAGTGCGAGATATGTAGAGTACATCACAGCCGAAGTATTTATGTCAATAATCCTAAGTGACGGCTTCTCAGGCCGTTTACCCTCTGGATAATCAGGAAAGTCAAAGGACCAAGACTCTTCGTCCGTACAAACTCCCGCATTGGGGTACACCAAATGAATCCCACGATCTTCGGAAACCGAATCTGCAAACTCGAACAAAGCCGCCTGTGACTCCCAACTAGTAACATCACATTGCTGGAAATGAAATGTCTGCTTAGGATACATAGTGCGGAGCTCGGCGATGAGTTGGGCGCCGGTCTCGGGGTTGATGTCGCCTAATGTGATGTTCGCGCCTAGAGCTGCCCAGCTGCGGATAACGGCGGCTCCAAGGCCAACGGCGCAACCAGTCGTGAGGACGTTTTTGCCATTGAGCCACTCAGCAGAGCGGGGTTTGGTGGGGTCGATTATATCGGGAGATAGTTGAAGATAGCCGTTGCTCATGTTGAAGAATTTGAATGGATAATTGAACAGATGAGACGACAGTTGTGTAGGCGGCCGGGGCTATCTTATAAGCTTCTTATGTATTGGGGCTATACCCATCTTCTTTACTATACCTCCTTTTCGTTGTCTTTTCCTTTCACATGGTCCATCTTATTGGCTATTTTGAAGTCATAACCACACTGTGTCTGGTAGCAGTTGTACATGTGTAGTCTCACACACATGAATTAGCTCCAAAAGACCGGGCAGCCATTTGGACGAGCTAGCCAAATGGAGAGATCTCAATGCAAGTGACCTTTTCCAGCTTTGAACTTGCTTTTTGTAGCTTACACCGCTTATACTGAACCTCGTGAACCTGGGTAACTGGGTTGACGTGGTGATGCACTCGGTCACTTCTCTTATACATTCTCGGACGACATTGCCAATATTCTAACTTCACCGCTCAATGTTACCGCAAAACTGGGCAACTACCGAACTTCCTGTTTTGCCCCGTTCTTGTGTTACAACAGATAACACAACGCCCGTACACGCAACGCAGACTGATAGTCATGTTTCCGAACCTGTTACTATACACACATACACATCTCATGTTGTACAACGATAACCCCTGATGTAAAATAACCCTATCAAAATACCCGGCATTTTGATGTCAGAACAGCCAGCTGGGACCTATACACAACACACAGTACAAGGTGTGCCTAGTCGGGTCACCATAATGGTCCAGACCTGTTACTCCCGTGGGTGTTCGTGGCGGGTAATCAGCCACTGTTCCGGGGGATCAATACATTGGTTAGTGTGGGAATCAGCTTTGCATCGGGATTTTAACATGTTACAGAACCCTGTTTTGCGGGGAGAAGACTATCTCGATGCGAGACAAACTAACCACAAGTTTGTTTGCGCGTGAGTTGTCGATGTCTCGGGTTGGTTAATGGTGGGGTGCTACGCCGTGTATGAAAGGTAGGAACGAATGACTACAGATGCGGAGAGAACATGATGATATCAGGCTATTGAAGGAAGGCATAAAGGTTACGAGTACAGAATACGCGTTATCAATCGAGTCGACCGATTTGTTCTTGTCATAGCTCACGGATGTCAAAACAGGGCTCAAAGCTCCTCGTTGAAATTCCAATGCATGATGGCAGGGCTGGGGAATTAACTGTGCTCCGAATCACCAATCAGCGGGTTAGTTTCACTTTGTGGCTGATGGTGTAGTGAGCAAGTCCCAGTAGACGGGTCAACAAGCTAGACAGTGAACCAAAAAACGAAACCGAGTATGCATCATTATGTGTATGGAAATGTGAGTACATATATGGAGATACCCCCATACATATGACTGATGCTACATACCTGGATGAATATGGAAGCATACGCGGCCCATAATAACTTGGATGTCACGAACAGAACTAGATAACGGTGTAAGAGGTGAATATATCTACATCAGTACATAGTTTTTGGTCACAGATAGTGGCGGATTGTGATTAGAACGGTGAGTGTGGGTGACATTGGCACATGATTATCAATGGAGAATGTGGTTCATCAATGGTTTGAATGATGAGTAGACTGAAAGGGATATTGTGTGTACAGCACGATAGCACGTTGCCCGGGAGCTGTTGCGAGGGATGTGCAGGATTTAGGAGATGTGATAGGTAGGCAGGGAGTAGAGTGCGTGCATCGTTTTGAAAGTTGATGGACCATATCGGGACATTGGGATATTGAATCATGTTTGTGGCAAGATAGGACAGACAAGTCGAGGCAAACGCATGTAACAACGCAATTGCTCATGAAGAAAAGCCACGAAATTCGTAGATATAAAGCCCGAATTTGTCTCACAATTATGTAGCTATGCACATACAAACACTGATAAATGGACGTTTGCAGTCCGTGTTGTAGCATGATCCGATTAGCTAACGTGCTTTGGGGTTTTGATGGCGTGGAGGGAATAGTAATGTCAAAGGGCAGTGTCAGCTGGATTATAGAGGTGTCCTGGACCTGGCTAGAACGTATTGGATTTGGAGGAAAATGGGATCGACACGGTTCATGGATGACGTCTTCCTTCTGTAGAGTTTCTTGTAGGTTCTAAAGAGGGGTAATTTGGATGTGAGATTTACAGGCCAATCACCCAGAGCTGTAAGCCATACCATCGTCATTCTATCATGGTCAACCCCACTGTCAGTGTTGTCATCCAATCCCCGTGTCCGTTAACCGCCAGTAAGATATCAAAACTCTGATCACAACTCCAGTAAATCGCCTTGTCTGTATCCCCTGCGTTAAATCCCTGGTACCGAAAATTCCAGACATCTTGATTGAACCCGGATACCTGCGTATCGGAGCCCGACACAACACAGTGGCCTAGATCAGACTGTCCGACAACATTGACCCTGAGAAAACAAGTCCAGCCCCCGACATGATGTTTGCTTTGGCACACACACACACACATGTTGTATATTCATGTGCATACCTACATATATATGTACAACAACGTGCTCCAAGATGTGTCCCGCTCATTGATCCCCTGTACCGGATGGGCAATTCAGGGCCTCGACCCCTGATTTCAATAGGTCGCTAGAGCCAAGAGCCATGCGCACCCAACAGCATTGATAGAAACAAGAAGCAACGGTCAGTAACCCCAGAGTCTCGGTCCACAATCTCACCCATTTTCGAGAAAGAATATCATGTCCAGATGCATATATGCAGCTACAGATCAACGCCTCAAGTGTCACGGTTCCTGACTTACTGGCTGATTGACTGACCAACTACTATCAAAATGACATGGCGTTTCTTGCAACTACAACCCCCGTCGTTTCGGTCTATAATCCGCTTGTTTCACTTTATGCCATCTTGATTTTCTAGGCTCGCTCTGGCGGCATCTAGGCTATAAGAAACTAGACTAGCGCTCAAACTGGCCCACACACACCAACATTAATCACCCCTTTGGCTGTCAGGGGCCGCACTGATTCTGTTTCGTGGTCATTGCTTTTGTTTTTTGTGCTTAGATTCCATGCCACTGGTCGCGATTTGTTTGTTCGTTGGCTGAGTTGAGTTGAGCTTCGGAAGAGGAGGGGACGCGGAACGGTCTTGTTGTATGGATGGACACATGTGTATATTGATTTCGGCGGAGGCCTATTTGCTTGGCTTGAAAGCCACGACGCGATGCCACGCGGTCGGTACATATGTGCAATACAAAGAAGGGTTTGTAATCAACCGGGACTTTGTTAGTTTAGTTTTTTTCTCTTTCAGGGCCTCGTAGAAGTTGAAAGCACTGAAAGTTGATCAAGTAAACTCCATATGTAGATTCCTTCCAGGCGGCCGCGCTTGTTCCGGGAATTCTGATTTGCCGCTGAGCCTGACTGGCGTGATTTTATTCAAGCAATTTTTATTCACATTGATCATATCTGTTTTTTGTTAAAAAACGGCGTCTTCTCTCCCCTCCTTTTTGTTCTTTGACCTGTTTTTCTTATCCCTTTCCTTATCCTACGAACACCTGCCCATCCGATTCAACTTTCTCCTTTATTTACTTTTCTGCTTGCTTCTGGCTTCCTGCAGTCATCATCATTGTGCATAATCAAGCCTTATCGACGCAATCCACGATATTTATATTGTAGGGAATCCATATATCTCTACAGAATCCCATAGACTCCCGACCTACTTTGACTCCTGTCCTCTGGCGTCATCCTGCATCGATTATCGTCTCCACAACACGACACAAGCGCATTTCTACCTGCCATACATATAACCTACATACAACCTACATATAGAACCTACAGACCACTAGACATACATACATACAACACATTAACCAACGGAATACCTTGTTGGCCGCTGTCAGTTGCTTGTGTATAAACGTGCTTGAGCCCACTCGGCAATATCTTGTCTTGTCCTGTCTTGTCTTGTCCCTGGCCTGGCTTTTGCTTGATCGTCTTTTATCGAAAAGACCATCTTTTATCAGACCCCGGCTTTTCTCAGTCTGTGTTTGCGTCTACTCTCGAGCCCAAGCTCACTCACGTTCTCATTATCCGTCGGTCGTCCTGGCTGTCTGATCTCCGACTTAACACATTCACGCATTCTGCACGCACCTACCAACACACATAGACGCTTATCTGTTCCGGAAACCTGTTCTGTTCATTCTTTTTCTTCCTCTTTTCTTCCTCTTCTTTTTTCTTACCTTTCCTTCCTCTACATCTGCCACCCACTTTCACTGCATACCGTCATATACTTGCATACATATTCTTTTTTCTTTTCTTGCCTGCTGTTTTTTTTCGTCCAGGCTTCATAACCCCTCCATACAGACACAATTTCTCGACTCTGGGAGCTGAGACTCTGCGTCATCCTATCCCCGTCTCCATCACCATATTTCTTTTCTTGCTCCTTACGCAGTCCTAAATAACCACACCACCTTTGTTTTCTGTACTCCAGACCGTGACTGAGAGACAGACCCGAAGCAACACAATCCCTTCATTTTCTTACCAAGTCCAACAAACAATGACATTGAAATCCACCGCACCTTCTAGTTCTGCATCTACCGATACTACCGCTGTTCCTTCACCTTCATCTGCTTCGCCACCTAAGATTAACGCCACAATGCTTTCTACTTCCAAAGCCGCTTCGGGTGCCGTGACCCCGATCGGTACTGAGGCCCATTCACCTACCGCCGGTGGCCCGCTTTCCGCTACCGCCAACGGTGCCATTTCTCCCGGTCAGAACCCTGGCCTTAGCCGCAGCTCCAACGCTAGCCCGCATGGTGGTGTCTCGGCCAACAATGGCTCCCCCACTAGCCAGTCGGACTTGTTTGTTGGTTCCGTGCCTTTCGGCGCCCAGGGCACTATGAACGCTGGTAACATCCGTGGTAACCAGTATGGAATTTCCAACCCTATTGGCTCCATGCCGACCACTGTTACTTTGCCCAACGGTCAGCCTGCCTTTATCAATAAGCCGATTAACGTGGGTGGTCTTACTGTTACCCCTCTGGGTCCTGGTTTTGACCCTGCCCCCCAGCGCCCTGTCAACGTCACCCTTCGCCGTCTTCCACCTGGCACTACCAACGAACACATCAAGTTGATTCTTCTGTTCCTTGGCGATGATCTGGTTGAGATTGACGATCTCTACGCGTCGGATGATGGCGAGTTTGTCAGCGCCCTGCTCACTCTCCGCTCGCGTGTCGCTGCCGAAACCATGCTTCGCAACCTCAACAACAAGATGAACAGCAAGGGCACCTCGCTTATGCTGGTTGATGTTCCCTCTACCGCGAACACTCCCACTCAGCAGGGCCGTGGCGTTTCTCCCACCGGTTCTCGTTCGCTTCTACAGACTTCTGTGCCTTTCAGTGGTGCTCCCACCAATGGTGGTATCGCTGCCCAGCAGAACATGCCTCCAACTGGTATCTCCGTGACTCCCATCCAGGAGATTCCCGAGGGTCCTGGCGAGAGCATCATCACCTTCCTTGGCTTCAACAATGTGGAGAACCTGGCTCCCGGCCAGCTCCCTAATGGTCAGCGCCGCGCCACTCTTAGCCACATCAATCCCCAGCAGTTGCCCGCTCTCAACAACCAAATGGTTGGTCTCTCCCTCAACACCAACTTCTCGGCCGCCAACCTCGCCAACTACGCTTCTGGCAACAACTCTGCTCTGTCTCCATTGATGGCCCGCAACCCCCCACCGCCCATGACTGCCACCGGAGTCACCACCCACCCCATGTCCTTCAGCAGCAACAACAGCACCAACGGAGCCAATGGCAGTGCCAACGCCGCCGGCCAGACTAACCAGTTCCGCCGCAACAGCAACTATCCTTCGGCCAACCCGGCTGACCAGAACCCACCTTGCAACACTTTGTACGTCGGGAACCTTCCCCAGGGCACCACCGAGGATGAGCTCAAGTCTGCCTTCTCGGGATGCAAGGGCTACAAGCGGTTGTGTTACCGTGTTAAGTCGAACGGCCCCATGTGTTTCGTGGAGTTCGACGACGTCCCTGCTGCTACTAAGTGCTTGAAGGACATGTACGGATTCCTTTTGCCTCGCAGCAACAAGCACGGTATCCGTCTTTCCTTCTCCAAGAACCCTCTCGGTGTCCGTTCCAACGCTACCCCCACTCCTTCTGCCATGGCTGGATCGATTGGTCACTCCACTTCTCCCTTCGGCAATGCTGGTGGCCCTCCTCCTGGCCTTGCTGCCCCCCCAGGCCTGAACGTGACCGTCCCGACTACCGTTTCTAACGGCTCGCGGAATGGCACCCCCGCCAACGGTATCTTCCTGGCTGATGGTACCCCGGTCTCTGCTACCGTCCCTCAGAGTGCCTCGGGCTTCTACTCGAGCACCTCTACCGTTAACCCTTGGAACACCAACGTGTTTGCCCAGACTCCCATCGGTGCTCCCGCTGGCACCACGACTGGTTTCCCTGGTAGCTTCATTCAGTTGAACGCATCCCAAGTTCAAGCTGCTCAACAGCTCGTTGCTCAACAAATGGTTGCGCAACAGCAAGCTGCTCAGCAGCAGCAACAGCAGCAGCAACAACAACAGCAGCAACAGTCTCAGACACAAAACGGCCAGAACGTGTTTGCGATGAGCCGGTAATATCACTCTGCCTTTGGAAGCGATTACGATCGGTGTTGGACTCTTTTCTTGTCTCTGGTATCTTTGATATCTTCATTCTTCATCATCACATCACATTGCATCGGGTGGCGTCAGCAGAGCAAGCATTTTCATTGCTTTTGGTTTACATTTACGTCTCATTTGTTGTCATTCTGATTGTCATTTGTCAAGCACATAGCACATACTTCATACATTCATATCCCAGGCGCTTATGTGCCATGTTTTGAGGAGGCGAGTAGTTTTTAGGAGAGTTGGTTTGATTAGTAGTATTATTTTCTTGTTTGAATTCATTATGTTTGGTTTGATTTACTGTCTACGTCATGAATGTTGTCTTATAATATATGCGTTGCTCATTTCTTCCCCAGTGTGATCATATCAAACCCCTTCAGATGCCCTGCAAGTCTCTGAGAGATATAATCCTCAATCATCAAAGTCTTGGGCATTCCTCGTCCCCCAATAAAGGCATCAGCATGGAAATTTGCGATATGCGCATCCTTGTTACTCTTCGCACACGCCAAACAGCAAAAGAATGAATCCCGCTGTAACCGTACATCACACATCAAACAAGCTACGGCAGTCGTGCTATCCGGGGCTGTCCCGGCGGAACTTGCAGTGGCGGAAACTGGCGTTGCGGGCGGTTGTGACGGGGCAAGACGGAGACAGGCTTGACCGGAGTTGCATGGGTGGGCTGTCGTTGTGTGGAGGTCCTGGTTTTGTTAGTTGAGATTATATCATATGGGTGTTGGAGGGGAACTTACGTGACCAGCTGTATAACATTTCTCGTCGCAGTATAACGTCTGTTTCTCCACACGCCCTGTTAAGACGCCTAATACACAGATGGCACAACCCAGGTTATCCTCATCTTTAGGATCAATTATCTTTTCGCAATCCGGCGCTGAACAAACAGCCTCCTCATACATGGAAGGAGGAATCTTCTTCCTTGCGGCTTCCTCTGCCGCGGCAACTCCCTCGGCCTTCTCAGCTGCTGCTGCTGCTTTATTCTTAGCATCTACATCAGCTGCACGTTGAGCCTCGGCCCGTTTCTTCTCCTCAGCTGCGGCCTTTGCCCGTTTTTTCTGCGCAGCTTCCTCGTCTGCCGCGCGGCGGGCCCGGTGGAGTTCGGCGATCCGTTTTAAGAGGGTGTTTAGTTGTGTTGACTTGGCGGAGTGGGTGTCTAGGAGGCGATGAAGGTTATCGATGCGTTGACGGGTTGCGGGCGGTAGAGTAAGGGAGGGGTTTCGTCGGGTGTTGGAGGTGGCGGTGCGGAGGAGGTCGGATTCGATTTTGGAGGCGAGGGTTATTAGGGATGTGGATGTTGTTTCGTAGATTGTTGCGTATTTTTCGGTGCCTGGGAGGTAGGTGGGGGTTTCAGGGAGGTATGGAGAGACATTTGGCGCGACATTGGACTTGGAGAAGAAGAAGGAAAGAGCTTCCTGCTTAGCGGCGTCATCTTCCGTTGCACGACGAGCAGTAGTGTAGCTTTCAAGTTCCTTGGGACCAATTAGACGGCCGGGCGGGGCCCCGATAGCCCCGGCGAGGGCTTCGGAAAGTTCCTCAAAGTCGTATTTTACCGGGGGGTGCGACTCTGTGGGTGTGGTATATCCGCCGAGGAGCTTGGAGACTTCCGAGGGGGTTTGCGCGTGTTCGAGGGCGGCGAGGAATAGAGGGGTTGAGGTTATCATGTCAATGTACCATTGTACTCGTTCTTCCAAGATGCGATTTGAAATGACGGCCATGTCGATCTTGTTGACTTTTGCGTCTTCGAAGAGGGAATCTAACTCCTCTAAAAATGATGTTCGGCCTGTGAACCAGGCGGTTGATGATCCGTCATTCTGGTTGTTTGAAGGATGAAAGACTTGTTGAATCCGCGAGACTATCGCCACATGACATTCGCTACATTGTATCGCAGCCGGCTTGCCATGTTCCCGTCGGCACGTCTGAGTTAGCGTATTGATATCTGTCGCGCAGAGATTCCAGGCTTGTTGTAGATGGTATAACGGAGCGGTCCAGTCTTGGATAAGTGGGGGATTTGGCGTGGCGGTAGTCATGGTTACGGCGATTGTCGAGGATTAAACTATGAAGACAGTTTCTTCCATGTCTCTGGTAACGGGGAGGATTTGATCCGGTTGTGTGGGGGACAGTGGGGGTATGGGAGGTTGGGCGGGATGTGGCGTTTGTGGCGCTTGTGGCGTAGGTTGTCGCAAACTGGGTTTACGCGCTGCGATGCGATGCGATTGAAGAGGTAAAAAGTGTACCACTATACAACGGCATATCATCAAAATGGTGAGTAATTCAATGTATAGAATCTATGTGATATATAAACTAACTAAATATAGGCCGACAAACTCCGCGCGCAACAAGAACTTGACCGTCTTCAGGCGAAGTACGTTGGTACGGGCCACCCTGATATCACATCGTGGGAATGGCGGACAAATATCCAGAGAGACACCTTGTCGAGTATCGCAGGACACCCGGGAATGGTCGATATGATGGCCGTGGCGGAGAATGAACCGTTACATGCTGTACGTACTAAACTGTTGAGAGTACGTATTCAATGTCCCTGATGATATCACAATGTCATATGCTAACGATATTGCTGTGTAGAAAATGCTACAGCCCTGTGGACCACCTCCACCGAAAGACGAGGACCTTGTTGGACGGATGGATGAAGGGAAATAAACATGTGATTAATCTATAGATACCCTAATACTAACTTGCCTGCGTTTGCATTTCGGGCTGTGTGCCCATTTCCTCATCGGCTTCTTCTCCCTCAACGCCAATGGGCTGTACTCCAAAAGTCTCAGAAATAGCCTTCTCTGTATCCTCTCCTCTACCTGTCCAGACCCCTCTTACAAAATTGGCCATCTCCTCTTGACCAACTTCCACTTTCCCTCTTGGCCCAGCTAAATACGTCGTATTTTTATCATCACCACCATCAAAAGTACCCTTCTCAGTCCTCTTTACAATATATCCTTGGCGCTCCATTTTAGTCAATAGATCCGCAAGTTTTTGCCCTTCCATTTCGGGATCGGCACGGAGTAGATACCGACGAAGACGGGCATCTGTTATCTCGCCGCTATGTACGTGAATTAGAGTGAGGAGAAGAGTTGTTAGAGCGCGATGAGCAGCTTCTGATTTGGCAGTGGGTGTTTGGGTTGGAGGTACTAGAGTCGGTGTGCGGAAGGCTGCGGGGAGGAGAGAGACAAGAATAAAGTTTTCGTTGGGTTTGTTAGTAGCGGAGGATTGTGTTCCGACAGCTTGGTAGAAGGTTAGTTTATGTTTTCATCGGTTATATAGTCATAGAGCGTACCTTTGCGTTTCTCTTCCATTGTCAATTTCTCCTTTGCTGGTAATGGTCTCATCTCCATACCAAAAGTGCCTCTGAGCATCTTCTGTGCTATATCAAAAGTCTTCTTCCAGACATACTTATGATCGCCCATACCTACTTTCGTTAGTATAGTCCGCCACTGTCTATGTTACTAAACTTACACTTCTCTTTAAATGCTCCCTTTCTAATCGGAATCCGTTGAAACTCACAAGCCAATGCAAACCGTACCAAATTCTTGGCACTTTCCCGTGTTGCACTGTCAAGTCCGCCACTATCACTCTCATGGCCGGCGTCACGCATGGGGGTATCAGTCTCCATTTCTTCTCTCTCATCAGCCGATTCGGAGTCTTCTTGGACTGCCCGACGGCGGCTAGAAGCCCCGTGGCTACGGTTTTGAGCTCCCTATGTCATGGTTAGTCCTGTACTTGAATCTGGACAACATGTACTCACACTATACGACCGGTTCATACTGTATATTTATCTATACAGATCCAGAATTCATCATCATTACCGCGTTAATGACTTCCCAATCAGGTAACCCTCAACGCGCTTTATCCCATGTGCTACTTTGTACCCCACAGCCGCGCTAAACGCCATGCCTATCGATAACCGCGCCTAGGAAAAAATCGTTAAATTAAGCGCTTAACCCACAGCCGCAAACCGCACCGAAAACCCTGTAAAAGCCTGTATGACGGTCCGAAAGGCAAGTGGCGCCCGTATTTGTATTGTCATATCGATGCCCCCAAGGTGAAGCCCACCTACATTTTTCGTCCTTCCTTCCACCGGCACAATGTACCCGGCTATCCGCCTCGCCGCCCTTAACATTCACCGAGCTACCCCAGGGCTAAGCCTGGTGGCACGACAAACGCGGGCTTTCCAGACGACAGTTTTGAGACGGGGGGAGGACCCAGCGGTGGATAACTTTAAAGCTTTTGAAGAAGCTTTTAAGAATGTTAAAGAGGTTCAACCGATCGGAAAAACCAAGGGGAAGGCAAAGGGGAATAAGTGGACTGCTGAGACTGAGCAGGCGGACTGGACAAGGACGGATTTCGACAAGGTGAATAGTGAGCAGGTATCGACGCCTCGACAAGACCCACCAGCACCGAGACATACCCAATCGAACGAATCCCCGATCATGCAGCCCGGAGCCCCAGAGCATACGCCTGTAATCGACCCCAGCGCAATTCTCAGCCCAGAAACCGCCGTCGAAAATCTTCAAGATGAATTCGCCCAGCAAAAAGCCCAGTATGAACGAGAGGCACAGGAGAAGAGACTACAGAGGGGAGAGAGATATTCTGAGCGTGGGCCTTGGAAAGAGTTCAGCCCCCGGGATAACAACCGGGGCGGCGATAGAAGATTAGGAACGAGAAGGGACTATTATGAGAGAACCCCGAAGCCTAGGCTGGTTCCATGGAGGGAAAAGTTTGAGAGTATGGAGGCTGAGGGGTTGTTATTCGATGCAGATGGATCACAAGTTTTTATTGAAGAGAACTCCACCGAGGTCGAGGGAGATGCACAAGAAATTGCCGAAACATCACCCGAGAGTGCCGTAGAAGAAGCCCTTCCAACTGACTCTCAAACCAAGTCACCTTCTCCAAAACCCCCAAGTCCTTCAGTCCTGCTAGTTCCACGCCACCAGATCACTCTCCGCCGTCGCGGCCAACATGTAGCTCTTCTCTCCGAGACCATTCAAGGCCGGTCCATGCTCGGCCGTCCTGCTCAAGCTATCGTAATGCGGAACTCCTGGAAGGTGCGCAAACAAAATCTTGAAAAGCGCGAAGTTGAGGCCGATGTGCCAGATATTCCTGACCTTCAACGGGAGTTGGACATGAAACATCGGACGCCGGAGTTGTTAGAGTTGGTTGCCAATTTGAATGAGTTGAAGCCGGTAGATACTGTTATGCCCCTGGAAAGTTATCGGGCATTGCATGCGAAGATCATGGGTGCAGTTGGCGTGGGCCATTTACATAAGTATCTGGACCATGTTGGGGTCGTTAGAAGCCCCAGACCGCATATTGGGAGAACCACCCCAGAGAATGTTACTTATCCTTGGATCAAGGGAGATATCAGATGGGAGCCACATTCGTTGCTGGAAACGGGGACGTTGCGTTCGAATAAGGATATTCTTGTAGACAACGTCATTCTGAGGGCTTGGGGTGTGGAGATTGCGGAAGAACGGTTTGGAAAGGGTGTCATCAATGTTAAGACGACCGGAAACGCTATTGGTTTCCTCATGAGTAAGTATTTTAAACCTCGTTTATCTTTATACGTACTAACTATCAAAAGGTCCATCCCACACCATGTTTGACTCCATTCGGAAGTCTGTGCATGCTTCCAAGGACTCTCTAGTCGTTTGTCGGAAAACCCAAACCCTCACTATCACCGCCAGCCGCGCCTCTGCCATGGCCATTCTTTCTAATATCGACTCTCTTTTGGCATCTCTCCGCTCTGGCACCATCCCGCTTTCTCTCTTTAATAACCAGCGCCTCACTCCTACCGAGCTTAATTCCCTGGCTACTATCACGAACACCTGGCTTCACCAATCTGCGCCGGAAGACGCCGTGCAGCAGATTATTGTTTCGTGGGTTGATGACGGCAGAGGAGATGTTGTGGAGAGTGTGAGACATGTTGTTACGAGATTAGCTTTGAGTGCGTTGGTCAAGGGAGAAGATAGGGTCAATGTGGTAGTGGACGGCGAAGAGGATGTCAGTGCTGTTTTGGATGGTGGTGATGTGGGGAGAAGAGGCTGGAAAGATAGACTGGGCGAATGGGTTCGTTTCACCAAGCCTATGAAGGCTTTGCCTAAGGAGGTGGAATCCGTTGAGGGCGTTGTGCCAGAGTTAACGGAGGCTGAGACGGCTGAGACGGCCGAGATTGAGCCAACTACGCCTGAGCCAGTCGTGCCAGAGCCAAATCCCCTCCCAACTGATCTCTACGAGGCCTTCAAATACCCTATTCACAGCCTCGGCACCTCCTCTGAGTCTTCAAACCCAGATTGGTCACCCATTTCAGTTCGTACCTCGACAGTTTTCGGTCACCATCTGCATCGTCCTACCTCCACAATCGCCACGTCACCAGCTTCCTTCACGCCTGTTCTCCCCCATATAACTTCTCTTGAGAAAATCCCCGCGTCTGATCCATATGACTCTTCTACCCTCGTTCTTAACTTCATCGCTGCCCCACATTCTCTACCTGCCGGATCTACAACATCGCCTAGATTGGAACTGCACATTACCATCCCAGAGGAAGTCTCTGAAATAACCTGGGGTAACAGTGAAATGGTTTTGCATGTCATCCATTCGACCCACCTCTCAACAGTCCATCTCCCATCCCACCCTGTCGATCTTGCAATGACACAATCTCTTCTTCAAACGCTTTCTCCCGCTGCCACCTCGGACTCAAAATCCCTTCAATCCTTCATCAACTCATCGACTTTCTCTCTGACTCGCGGTATCCTGCGGACTCCCCCGTCACTTTCTCTCGCTATCCCTCTCCCACCAACGGATACCACCCCAGCGGAATCCTCACACGACTACATTTTCCTGTTCACTGGTCTTGAAATGCGCGATGCATTCTGGTCGACATTTAGAGAACAGACGTTGAAGCATACCTCTTATGAGGCTGGTTTCCACGGTGGTCAGCGCGAGGAACTCTCTATTGAGCCTGTGGAAGGCCAAGAGGGAGAGTCACTGGAGTCTTATTTGAGGACCGTGTATGACTTTGCCACGGGGGCTGTTGTCCCGTGGGCTCCAAAGATGAAGAGGCTGGCTGCAAAGGGACAGGCTGTTGCTGAGAATGTCGCACCTGAGGTTCCTCGCGCTCAAGAGGTTGTCCTTGAGACTATCCCCGAGACTCCGATTGAGGCTACCCCAGAGAGTTCGCTTGAAGCCAGCCAAGAGTCTTCTCTTGAAGCTACTCCAGAGGCTACTTCAGAAACCGTCATTGCAGGCGATTCTGCAACTCCCGAGTTCGAGGAGGTTTCCACATCCCTACCTCAATCCGATGATCCACCATCCGAGTCTGTTGAAACAAGCCACACCTCAACAAACTAACTACCCCCAAAAGTAAACCGCTTTTAGGTCATTTCAAAAGCCGCTGTATTATTACCACCCTGTATCATTTCCCTTTTCTCAGTTTTTCTTTCTGCATATATCTCGTTCAGGTTCACGATTTATACCTGCTCCTTTACTAGTCTTGCTAGTCTGTACCACCATCTTGTTAGATTTCCTAAAATGTATATTACTTTGACTGTCAATGTATGACTAGTTTGTTTTGTGTTACCGCATATACAAGTGCACACAGGGGTCCCCTTGTATATTTAATACTCTCATGGAGCCGTCCACTTAAGCGGACACCATGAGGAACCATGTAGTCCTTAGATGTAAAGGGGACTTCCAATATAAACAGCATCGATTTTCGATTTAACCACCAGAAATGTGCATGTGTACATAAACGTGATTGTAACTTCACCCGCCCCGTCAGCTTGTAGATTTGTCAGACAACCTCTTAATCCTGTGGGGTCCACGTGCTAGCACAGCCATACCCCGCACTTCTACATAGGACTCTGGAGGGACCAAACTGCATGAGCCTAGAAGCATGCAAAATGGGCTTGCTGAGGATTAGACGTTTTTCGTCCTTGTGAAAAACAACGATTTTGAAACCGATAGCTAATCACCGTGGATTAAACTCCACAAAAACGCAACAATGTTCCTGTTGAAATTCAAAGATATAAATATAAATTCCCAATACATCTATGCCTTGACCTTCTATGACGAAACTGGCGAGGTAAAATGTTCACAGAGTGTCCCATTGGTGAATCAAACTAACAGCAATAGCCCCCAAAGGATATTTCACATGTAAGCCGAGATAATCAGTCCGGCGAGACGTGCGCTGAGTATAATCGTCGAGCAGTTACAGAAGTCGGTACGGCCCAGGGTTGGTGCGCGGCATGTATCGACATGTTTTTGGGCTATACGGTAGTTCACGGTTGTCGATCCTGCAAGGAGGAGTACGTGGAACGAAATATGTCGACCACTTTGGACGAATACGGCAATAAGGTGTATACTCAGATATTTCCTCTCGGCGGCTCCCGATCAACAAATCTTGAGTGGTGGACACCTGGAGACTCAGATATACAGCAGCTGCTTTCTGTGCCACAGGCACCGGATGCCAAGGAACGAAAACCATGGAACATATTTCCGAAGGAGAGAGATGATAAGGCTCTACCACGACTTGGACTAACATGCGGGTGTTCAATGTGTCTTCAAATGGCACGCGCTGTAGTTAGGAGGCTGTATGGGATATCCAATATTGGTGCAAAGGTTGCGGTCAATTCAGTTATGCCCAACCTTGTTTACCCTGAGCGGCAGTACTTTGAATTCTTGGACGATCGCTTAGTCTTTTCGGTCTCATGGGAATGGTATCTGGAGGGAGAAAACCAGTCAAGGCACGAGAATGCTGGAGGCTTGGAGATACCCCTACGAAGTACTCAGAAGCAGATCGACGTCATGTGCGATAGACTTCGATTTGATGCTTTATTTCTAAAGGGAGTGCTAGACAAATGCTTGGAGGAGTATTCACAACGTTCGGCAGTATTCTCCAATATCCATGATAGCCGTAAGCCACAATATGTCATTGTTGACTACCCAAGCTAATGTTGCCTCCAGAGTTCCCTGATTCATTCCGTCTTATTGACGTACAAAAGCGATGCGTCGTCCACATTGGGAATGTCCACGTCAAATACTCTGCCATCAGTTACCGATGGGATTCAAACGATGCCAACATGCTGACCAAGAAGAACGAATCTCAACTTATGACACCTGGATTCCTGTCCACCAATACCATGTCCAGAACTCTGTATGACTGTATGCAGTTGGCAAAGGACCTCGGTATTCCATACATCTGGGTTGACCGTTACTGCATCATGCAAGGCGATAACTTGGAAAAGGCCGAACAAATTCATGCAATGGGAGATATTTACGCCAACTCGTGGTTGACGGTTATCTGCGCATTGCAGGGAGACATCAACTCGGGGTTGTACGGTTATAGCCGCGACTTTACGCGATCATTTCTTAACACCGACTTCAAAAGCATTGAAGGCACCATGGATCGATGGGATTATGGACAAGATCAATATCATTCTGAGTGGGCTACCCGAGGATGGACACTACAAGAAGAGCATCTTTCCCCTCGGCGTCTTTACATGACAGATTTCACACTTGCCTGGCATATAAACTGCCCAACCGTAACATACCATCATGTGGCACTTGGGCAGATACCTGAGCGTGACGATAAGTGTTGCTCGACTATCACAAGCTCTCTTACCCGGATTCTAAAATCATACATTGGTCGTTCCTTGACGTATCCGATTGACAGACTTAACGCTAT
>NETU01000607.1:0-16627 GCA_003032515.1 Huntiella decipiens
ATCTTGATCCTTGTACCAATGCAATGAGGCCTGAAAAAGACGATTCAAGTCTTGGGAAATCTCCGTAGTCTCCGACTGAGCCGAACCAAGCCATGAAATCAACCGGTCTGCTTTTTCGTAAATTTCGCCCATCATCTGCACCTGGTGGGTCTTTTCTTCATCATCGACCTGATTGATACATAAAGCATCGATCCATAGGCGAATTGGCTTTCTCTTGCGACGTATGTGCCATAAGGCAGACATGAGATTCTCAGTGATCCCGATAATGCCGGAATCAAGGTACATGGGATATGTTCCCTTTGGGGTGCCCGATACATATGACAGACACGTGAATTCACCCGTGCCAGACGGAAAGTTGTGTGTAGACATAGAACATCGTAGGGGCTCTAGTCCCGCTCCAGGCAGTAGGGTAACTATTCGGATTTGTGATTGCGGTTGGTTTAACGGTTGATGCTTGTACGACAACGGCCCAAGTGGCCCGCGTATCTTAAAGCCCGTGCTGGGAGAGCCGGCTCGCTTGATGTTCCGGTGGGTGAAGTGGTATTCTTTCCCTTGTGGGTTTCCGGTCTCATCGTTTATCACTTTCGTGTCCACTATAGGGGCAAAGTCTTCATTATTCCCTGTAGGTAGTTAGTATGTGGTATTCTCAAACAATCTATCACCTGAGCAAAACCCTGTTCGAAATTGATGTGCGACATTCCCTGATGCTCAAATACTACTCGGTGTGCTTACAATATTCCATGCATTGTTCTTTGTTCATAAAACCAATAGATTCACGGCCTGGTGGAAGATTCTCAGGGACTCGAACGAGCACCATTTTGAAGATCTTGGGCCTTGTGAGATGATGTAGATGATAGTAGTAGAGATTTTAGGAAACAAAAAGTCGATGAAAGCATTCCATGAGGCAACTGCAGAGCATTCAATCTTGATGAGCTTGGGACTATCTATTTATTCATGATTACAATTGTACCCAACCCGCGCCTAACGGGGCCCCGCATTACTGGTTTCAATCCTACCCTTTCGCCCTGTCGATGTGGCCATAAAACGCCCACTCACAAACCCGGCGTTTATTTGAGGCTATCTGTGTCAATCATCTTACTGTACAGTAAAAGTCCGATCAGGTGGGCTTACATATACACGGGATCAAGAGACAGCCACAAATGCAGTGAGCCTCGGGCTACGCTCGATGCTAAAGTGTGAGTATCGTCGTGAATATCAGAGTATTGAGAGGAGATCAAGATAGTTGTATTGGTTGTAGTTCAGTGACTGTTGGATCAGTTGTCTAACTAGAAGAGAAAGACAAACAGAGAGAAAGAGGGAGAGGGGAGAGACTATATCCCCAACATGTTAAGCGCCCGTCTATCACAATAGCCGGGCAACAGGTTGAAGCGTAATCTCCCACAGCTGAACCAAGGATGCTGCGCAGGAGTCACCATTGTGACGTCATCATGATAACACATCTCCATACCCAATTAACACTCGACTATCCAGAGATTAGTTCTATGTACAATGACCTATGTACAATGACAGCATTGTGTGTGTGTATATACATATGCACTCATGTACATTTTCTTTTTTTCATCCATTACTCTTATGGAGACTTAGCCTATTGGGAGACATCCTAGATGCTAAATAAATCAACAACTACCCGTCTTTTTGTTTTTGTGAAAACCAAAATCCTACCATTGTTATTTCAAGTGTGCTTGGCGGGGGTCAGAACTTACCTATGTACTTTGTCGCCTTTTGTGACATCTTCCAGATGGTCCCGGGGTTGGCAAATGGGTATCCTTTAGTCAAACCGGTCAACAGATATGACATCTTGCTCGATATAAACATCTCCGTTGCTCGCCGTTTCTCCCGTTAGCTTTTTTTTACATGATAGATACATGGAGCTTAATGATATGGCGTAGCAGTGTGTACAAAAAGGCTACGAGCTTTTGCTTTCTCTTCAAGTTTACCGGTCAACAGTCAGTAGATGATATCTGGTTGTACAAAGCATCACAAACTAGCTTTATCTGATTGAATAGTTACGTCCCATTAACCTATTGCATTCTATCATCCCAACTATGTTTTTCCGACCTGAACCCATCTAGACCTCTGACACCATGGGAAAGGACCAATACAAACCACGGAACTTGGGATGCCAACGATGATATGAATACACACATCTTTGTCTCGAGAGAACTCAACAACCAACGAAAAAGGCTATTAAAAACGATATTATCCCTAGTAACTCCATGTGCGCGGTCCCGAAGAGACAGTCATGGACAGCTTGGTCTCTTTCCTGCCCGTATCTCGTACTAGCGGAACTCATAAGAGAATTAGACCTAGACAAGTCACAGACGTCTAGCTAGTCGTCCTACAGGACCATGAACCGGATTATCCCATATTGGAGTCGGCGGCGACTTGCTTGAATCGATCAAATGTAGTCTGATCATGAAACCCATATCACATATGATGAATGGGAAGCTTGTCGGGAAGAATGTATGGCGATTGGGAATGACTTCAAGGCAAGGCATTCGGATGATGGATTCTGGTGCACGCATCGTGCGGCCTTTCACTTTTGTGGCTACGGTGCCAACATGATGATCAAGATCGACACCGCCGGTGATAGATTGACGGAGATAAAATACGGGACGGCCCTCCTTTCTTCATGTATCTTCACTAGAGTGCCTCTAGGGGCTACGGTAGTAGCAAGCCGGCATAACCATCTATGGTTTTCTGAGATGGCAACAAGGTCCCTAGATTTCTCGTCCAAACTATGCGCTTCTTTGCGGTAGTCCAGATGCGGCAGAAAGTTCGTCAGGACGCATGAAGCGGTACTAGACACGTGACAGAGCAATTCAATTCAAGTAAATCAAAACGTATACAATAACTTTTCATCATTCACTAAGTGTATTCTGAATATAGTTCAATCGATTCCCTGGCCTCGGTACCTCGATACTGGCTGACATGAGAGTAATGATCAAAAAAATGGGTGACCTTCCAGTTTCTTACAAGATGCCAGTTAAGCTCTGTACCACTATGGACAGTACCGTACTATACCACATCACTTGCATTAATAAACTCCCATAATAACATACGACAAACAGAGAAGCACCATGCGTACGTAGATTCATAAATCATTACCACTGGCCTCTAACCTATATAAGCAATCGATGACGTCTACAGCAACGTCAGTCATGAACTATCATCTAGTTAGTCTTCTCTTCTTCACGACAAATCATATTAAGATTACCGCCAATAACAGTATATAGTGCTGCTCTTCCTTGTGCCTTGTAACAAGGTCTACGTTTTTGGTTTACAAGACATTGCATTTTCGATCTAATATTCTGGTGGGAATATCTCGACTGTCGAATTCAAACTGTCTGAGGTTGTCGTATTTGATCAAAGAGCTCCGTTCTAGAAGAACAATTTCATTGAAGTACATCACGGGTAAATTTGCAAAAACAAAGGCAGATGGCATAGTGGTAGCAGTCGTACAACCCATCTGCGGAAACAAAATGATATGTACATACATGATCAAGAACAGAGGCTTTATCCTGCATACAAGAAAGTTATATGGTGTACACACGATCGATATTAACTTATTTACATATTATCAAATGAACAGATTATAAGCCCATGACCCGTATTACAACCAGCATGATGTTAAGGATGTCACCTTCAATGTTTTTATTCCCCAGATTATGCCTCAGTGGCGCTTCCATATGGTAATCCTGCAGTTGAATTCCAACTCTCTAAAGCCACATCAATATCGACGTACTCCCACTCGGACAAAAGCTCTTCACTTGCCGAGGATGACCGAACCCAGACAGGTTGCCAACCAGTGACGTTATTGTCGAGAACCGTCTTCTTGGCAATCCACCGCCACGTGCCAGACATATCATCACCCCATCTAAGAAAAGTCTTGGCACTGGAATGGTCGTACTCCAGTCGGTAGTTGTTGTTGTACGTGGTGTTCATAAGGATCTCCAAGACGTCATCGACCCCGTCAACCGGAGTCATCCAGTAGTATACGGCTAGTGGGCCTGGGTGAGGGTTTGTAGGAACATTGATTATGGCTGTCGACACGTTGGAAGTCCCAGGTGTATAATTGGACGGCACCGAGACGAATTGCCAGTGATCATTGGGGTTCCACGGGCCAGGCAGAGCATATTGATGCCAGACGCCGTTGGCGGTGGTATTTTGACGAAGTCCAGTTCCATCAGTAACTTCGTTGCCGCCTGAAAGACGCAATTTGAAGGTTGTATTGTCTGCCAAAGCAGCAGCTACAAAAGTGAGAAGCGTACAAACTTTCATGGCGATAAAAGGCATAAAGATGTGGAAAAAATCGGGTTATAGTAAAGTGGCACGTAGGTTGTGTTTATATCTTATGGTGCAGTAACTTGAACAGCGTCGACAATCTATGTACCGCCATTTTCCTTTTGGTGTGGCGTTCAATGTCGCCCCAACCATCAAAGCTGCTTTGTATGTAGGATTCCACTTTATTTTGTTGTCATCCATTACCCCATGAAGCTGCATAACCCCACCAACTGGTTTAGGCCATAAAGTGCAGATCAATTCAACACGTCAGTCGGTCATGAGTACATAGTTTGTCATTCTATACGACCTATGTGTACAAGTATGCACAACGACCCCCACTTTAGGCTTTCCAAATGATATCTCCACAGCACCCATAAGTTTTGTTAACACAGAAATGGTAAATACTATGGAACAATCTGACACTTATCACACCGCCAGCTACAAATACCGTTCGATTCGCAAAGTCAATGGCAGGTAAGCTGAATACGAAGATGGAGGAATGCCTATTTATGGCTGATTATTGGATAACAAGGTACAGATCGTCGGGTAAGGATTTAGGGTTATGCTTATTCAAGACAATATCCGCCACAAGGTGTTATAGCCTGGACCAGTACTAGCTAGGCCTTGTCGAAATAGAGGCTTAACCGTGCACATGTGTACATTCATATGTACATATGTTTGTATGTACATACGTCATGTCTCTGTTTGATCCGTTTATAATGGTGGAATGCTCGCGACCAGAGATATCTATGTTACGTTACCAAAAGACCGGAATGTGGCTATATGGTATGCTTAACTATGATATTCTTGGCTCGTCGATTGAGTGGGGTTTCGTCTCTGACCATGGGCAATAATGTCTTTATATCACGCCAAAGTATTAGGGTTACTGTAATTGACACAATGTGACCAGCATTGGGCCGAGTTAGGTCAACTACGTGAGGACATATTTTCATATTGTATGTATGTACATACATACAGATGTAAGAACATGTCTAACGGGGGTGTTAGTGGTCTTCATGGCAAGTTTTATGGCACTACAAGCCAAACATAGTCTATAACTTCTATGAAAGTCAAATAATCATTAATTCTAAATCTACCATGATATCCTGCATCTAATGATAGATTCAATTAGAGGTAACCCGCGATGGAATAGGACGAGAAATCGTCTTATCATAAGCATGACGCCAGCTATCCGTGTATTTGTAGGGGCCTGGGTTGGAGTGATTCATGTGCAAGACACTGCCAGTAGCAAGGGGAATAGAAATATTGCGGGTAACTCCGACAGCAAAAATATGGGTTCCATTGAAAACTGTGCCGTTGGTGACATGTGGAGTGGCTGTTGAAGTCGTCTTGGGGATATAGACGGCATTGACGCCGGAGAGCAAGACCAAAGCGGTGGTGAAGGTTGAAAAGTGCATGATGATAATGATCAGAGGGTCACCGGAATAAAGATATTGGGGGACCAGATTGAAGCCAAAGATATGAAATGAGTGAATGGTGGTGTTGGAAGTTCATCAGACAGGCTACTAATAAGTGGAATCAATCTCTATTTATACTCATTTTGAAGCGCCACAGATGGGAATCTTGAAGGATACACGTCTCTGTGGTGTGGACAGGAATGTAAACCTCGCCAGGACAACATTCCTAACAGGTCAGGAAATTCCAAGCCATATCTTTCGTGGCGACCTCAAGGCTGCATACATATCAGAAAGAAATGTGTCATATCATTCAATTGGGTCGCCACACTTAGGAATGACTTGACCTGATATAGTCATCAATCTTTTAAACTCGAGTACATATGGGTTTCCACATCTAGTAGGAATTGATCCGCCATCTCTTAGCGATCTACGTATGTACGTATCAACAAACGGGCCTGGGTACATTCCTAAACTAAACCTTATCCTAAAAGAGAATCACATCAAATAAAAAAGAGAGATATAAAGAAATTGAAGTAAAAAGTTGACATTGTAAACTAAAGAAAACCGCCCACGAGAAGAACCATAAACCATAACAATCAACTTGAGGTCTTATTGTAGAGAACCCAAATTTGTAAACCCTAACGTTGTTGAACCACGCCAACATGTTTAGTTCTTGCAGTAAGCACCATCGGTGAACAAAAGAGGGCCAAGGTAGGACTCGGGCACGTCGATGGAGCTGGTCCAGCTGCTGCAGAGGGTACCCCATGCTTCGTCGTTAGCACAGTTGGTCCATTGGCCGTTGTGTCCCCAGCTCTGGAAGGCAGCGGGAGCAGTATAGTTCCACTCGCACCAGTTGTGAGAGACAATGCAAGTAGGAGTAATAGTGTCAGCGTCAAAGGTAACATCCTTGCCAGCGCAATCCTCAACCTTGAAGATATCGGAAAGGTTAGCCCAGCCGTTGAGTACAATGTTGTTGGTCAAGTCAATCTGAGTGTTACGCCAGTCATTGGGGTTGTGAAGAGCGTAGGTGTTGTTCTTCTCGGTGTCAATCCACCACTGGTAGCAGTTTCCATACTCGCCAGTTTGGTCGCAAGTAATAGCATCGGTCCTACGGGCGACATCAAGAGCGTTGACACCAGTGGAGCGAGCGGCAATGATACCGTTGGCCTTGAGGGCCTGTGACAGAACGTACAGACGGAGCTGCTTGAAGATTTCAGTGCTCTGCGAGGTCTGCGAAGTGGTAATGCGCTGGGAGAAGGCGCCATCGGTACCAGTGGCAGCGAAAATGGTGGCGTTACCCTGGACACTTTGAATGACTGTAAGGAGGTTTTTCTGGTACTCCTCAACAAGAGTAGCAACGTTCTCACCAATATCAGCGAGCTGGAGGAAACGTTCGTTGGAGGTTTGAGTACCGGTGGAGGCAAGTGTGGAAGAGAAAGCCTTGTTGGCACTGAACATGGCCGAGATACCCTTCATAATAAGAGCAGGAGCTGTGCCACCAGGAAGAAGACCAGTGATGAAAGAGCTAACACCAAGGGAGCCAGTGATGACGGACAACAAGCTGGAAGTCTTGGCCACAGACTCAACCTTGGGAGCAACAGTAGCGACAATCTTGTCAATGGTCTGACCGGCAAGCGAGGAGCCAGAGGTCAAGGCCAACGAGTACTGGTTAAAGAACTGGTAGATGGCATAGATGTTCCACAAGACGTAGAATTGCTCGGATGAAGAGTAGTCCTCGGTCTTAGTGTCAAATGGAGGGCAGGTGTTAGAGGTGATCAAGTCACAGGTGAGACCGGAGTATCCGTTGAACTGGAGATAGCATTGGGCGAAACCCAGAGTACCACAGTTAGCAGCAGTGCCATTGGCGGCCACCCAGTTCTCGATGTAAGTAGGAATGTCAACTATCAAATGGGAGTTAGATCTGGATATGTATATGTATATCATGGATGATACTTACGTTGAGTCCAGCATCCAGGTTGAATACCCGCAGTAGAGCCAGGAGTGCAGTCAAGAGTACCGTTAGTAGAGTTGCCAGCACGGACCTCAAGCTCAAAGTCACGAAGCTCTAAAGCGGGAGCGGCAATAGCAGCAGTAGCCATAAGGGCCAAAGCAGAGTAAGTGTAACGAGCCATGTTTGATATGTGTAAGTGTGAAAGTGAAGAGAAATAAGAAGAGTATGAAAAAGGAAGGTAGGTTGTGAATAGACAGAAGTCAAATCGAAAGGGAAAAAAAATGAAAGACTAGCTTAAAGCACGAAATGAAGGAAAGAATGGAATATGCAAAATGCAACCTGTGAAAGTCGAATGACTGTGGTGATGACGGTGAGGAGGTAAGAACAGATGAGAAGCCAAAAACGGGAGAACGTGGTCTCACTTATACTCCGATTCATGAGTACCCTTGAAGGGGGGGTAACATTCAGCTTAAACATGTATAGAGGTGTCAGCCGTAGTTCTAAACACAATGATCGACAAGACCAGATGTATTCACGGGTGTGCATGTTACAGAGATCTGGGGGCCATTAGATGTCCGGCCGGTCCGTGCTCCGGTGAATTGGTGGAGAATTGGCGGGTGCGAGGTCTTTGTCGATTTGGTGCGTTTCAGAATCACGATTTAAGAGGGAATTTACGATTAGCTTAGAGTAAGGTTATAGTTGATTCAGATGATCTAGATATGAAGAGTCCTTTAGACACGGAAAGTAGTTGAATATTACTACGTCTTGGTTTGTATTTCCCGTGACTCGGACATATAAAATCAAGCGTATATCCACACACACACACACTGGATGGACAGCTGATAATATTTTTGGTATATATTTAGGTCACTAGTTTCATTGACATGGTCCTTACCTCTTAAACTCCTACTTTCCTAACATATTGATGACGAGTAACACAGCCAAAATGCTTGGACCTTTCAAGTTGTCTGGTATTGCAGATCAGATCGTAGTAGGCTTCCAAGTTACAGTGGAAACTTGCCAAGTCTGCTTTAAGCATGAAAGCTGGAAGATTACGGGCTTATTCCTATGTGAGTGGGCGATGCTATATGTTTCCAAAATAGAAAAGTCGGTGGAATAATATGTCCGTAATGAATAAGAAAACTGAGTGATGATCAACTAAGGTCGTGATGGTTGCCGGTAGTTTTCATTTCCCCTGATGAAATTTGACTGACGACTGTAACCAACCTTATGCCGAGATCAAATACGAACCACTTAGCATCGACAATGTTTTGCCTACATGTTATACCATAACATTCATTGAGTAACTTAAAGTGCATATAGCAAAGGAAATACTCCACCATGTCTATCATGTAGTTCTGTGCCGCTATTTGCGTATGGTCTTCAAGAACTTGACACCCAGGCCAAACTGTGCTTCAACTATCAATGTCAGTATGTCAAACCCGGCAACTGGTATCTTGACATATTACCCCGAGATCGCTGACTTCAGTGCCAGAAATATAACACATTGTTTTCTCTTTCCTCATCAAAGGCTGATACACAAACATTTTGATTGTTATTCTAGATGCTTTGAGGTTAAAACAGTGACGCCATAAATAAAGGTTATTGTATGTTTGAAGGCAGAAAGTCAACTCTCAGATTGATACGCAAATTGTATGTATGTAAATATTGAGATACACTTTGAATTTCAGTGTCCAAGGGATCAAGTATTTGCATACATATGTCTGCAGTGTGTGGTGCTGTTTCTATTCCTTCAATCTTCAAACAATACAAAGTTTCTTTAGATTGAACATCAGCGTACATTATATACGAAAAAACCGAAGAACTCCATCAGTGTGCTCACAAACTATGATGTCGACCCATGTATGTATGCACATATCTCCATATTACTGGCGATACTTTGTATCCTCGGTTGCCAAAATGTTTGGACGGACGATCATCAACCAAGTTTCATGTAGCCTAGGGTGGCTGATGAAGCGGTACCTTTGATCCGGACGCACTTCGTCCGGGGTGGGCGTTTTCCCGGTCGACCCAAATAAAACACAGTAAGCGGACTTTGTATGTTCCGTCTTTGCTGCGATGTATCTCCTGTTTCCGTTGTAGTAAGCGATGTTTTCGGGTAGCTAAACGCCTAGGAATACCGGCTGACCCGTGCCTTGGAAAAACACAGAGCCCCCTGGAAGTCGGGGACAATGCTCGGATCATTTGTGCGTACATACATTCACGGTTCATTGGATGCTGTTTCAAGAATACCCCCATAATCATGCACGAATATTCCAAATGAAGCTTCGTAGACAATGATCTTGGCCAGTTGAGATGGTAGTGTGACCATATTTATGGCCCGCTGTATGTCGACTGTGAACCTGCTTTTATTGACGTGATGACATAAGCATATGAACCACGTGGTTGGCACGGGAGGGTTATTACTGGTGTGCTGGTCACTGATAGGGTTGTATGCGGGTACCAACTTTCTTTCACAGTAATTTAACCCTTTACAACGACGTTGTGACAACAATGACGATGTCAGTAACGATGTCAGCAGCGATGACATAAGATATAGCATCAAAGCATTTTCATTATACATACTAAAAGTACAAATCTGAAAGTCCTTTAGCAACGTTAGTGGTCTTTAGTATTGTTTAAATCTAGCTTCATCCCATAAAGGCTGGTTTATGATCCAACAAAAGCCAATACGCACCAGCGCAAGACACCGAATATCCCCGGTCCGCACAAAATCTAATTAAAGCATAGGGCAGAATCAACAACTGGAGAAAAATCCAAGTCGACGCTACGGAATTTTGGCGACAATGAAATTTCAACCAAAGGGCGAATTATATAGTCAACTCAGTACATGGTCGCTAAACTTTGCTGTGAAAAACTTGATATAGAAGCCTCAAAACGCGTATAATATGGATCTTCTTCATCGGCTGTACTGCGGGAAGCATATTTCATTTAGCCTTACATTATTGGTTACCCCAAAACTTCACACTTAACCTTCACGTGCATTTTGAGCGACACCAAGACAAATATGACTTTTGCTAGTATAGCGGGGTCTTTGAACGTGCCAATGGCTGCACCAAACGATGCCCAACAATCATGCGAATGTGCCTTCTGTTGTTTTTGCCCGCGTTTACTGGTGATCCATGGTGATATTGTTATTTAATGACCTGCATCATGACATTTGGGAATAGCGTCATGTGTGGACTGTTGACCTCATCCAGGGCTATCGGCTGAAGGCTTTGCTGTTCTATTACATAGCCTCATAGTGATGACATTTACAAAAAGCCAACGACAGACGTATCAACCTGCCTTTTGTGCGGACTTTCCAGATCTTGAGACAATGTCTTATGAAGAGAATTTGCAGACTTGCTTAATTTGTCGTGTAAACTACTTTCGTTAGCTCTTTAGCGCCTCACACAATCGCAATTGCGGCCTTTTTTCCCCTTCTTCTTTAGCACACAGCTATGTATTTACAAGTGCCAAAAGAAAAAAAATACGCCTGAGCCGAATGAGGGCTAATCCAAAGGTAATTTCTGGAACCAGGCCGGCTCTCCCAAACAGGTTGTATGTAAATGGTCAGAAATCCCATTGACGCCTCAGCCAAATTCTCGGAAAGCACAATCTAATTCCGTAATCCCTCTTGTTTCTCGATTTTTTCCAGCATCATTTGTTTTTTATCATTATCAACCATCAACCAATCCACCATTTTCATCGACTGTGTTGAATATCCAACTTGACTGGTTACATCGCCATCACGACGTCATTTTCGCAATTTGAACTTTTCGTCTTCTTCTTTTTGCCTACTATTTGACTTTCACGCCCTCTAATATCGCGACCTTTTGCACTCCAGCGAATCTCCACTATAAAACGGGAAACTACCTACCTGTTTGTCACGACCATCATCAACGAACACGCGCTTTTATCAACTGTCCAGTCGCGTTCTTCAGTGTCCGTCCTCGTCTCCTACACCGCGCGACTAGGTTCTTTTGATAAAAATACACATACACCACATATACCCGATATGTCGGCAACTACGTCATCACCTGGAAAGGTTACCTTCAAGGTTTCCCCGGATAAGTTACGGGCAATTCTTCACACCAAGAAAGAGGCATCCCCGAGTCCTGATATCCGGACCAATGTTGAATCGGCCCCCGCTCCCGCCGGCGTCGCAGATACCAGCATGGGCCCACCAGCTAAGAAAGGTGTCAAGCGTTCAGCTCCTGGGACCACCGGCGAACCACGAGACCGCAAGAAGCCTGGCCCAAAAAAGAAGAAGCTGTAAGTAAAGTTATCGCAATATGGAAACTTGAACTATACATTAACACATCATTCCCTCAACACAGTGACGATGGAGAGACTAAGCCCGAACGCGGCCACAAGTTGGGACCCAAAGCCAATCAAGGTGCCATTAACGCCGGACTGCGTGCTCTTGATCGCAGCGGCAAGCCATGCCGGAGATGGGTTCGGACCGGCTTCACGATCAAAAGTTTCACTGGTGTCACATGGGAGATCCCGCGTTGGTCTACACCCGTACAACTGGATGCTGATGGTACCGTGCCTGGTCAACCAGTGACTACAGTCGAGAAGACCAAAGACGACTCAAAGTCTGAAAAGGTTGACGGACGTAAGCGGAAACCAAACGGAGAAAAGGCTGCATCAAAGAAGTCCAACGGTACCGGACCAGATGTCAAGGCAGAGCCCCAGTCCACCGACAAAGAAAAGCCCGATAGTCTGGACATTGAGATGCAGGACGCACCGCCAGTTGCCGACATTTCTTCATCTGCGACGCCTATTGCTGCCAACTGAGTTTGGATAGCCGGTAGTTATTGAATGGGTTCGTTTCTTTTGGTATCATGTACAGTATCGTTATTCCCAACAGATGAAGGGTGGCGATTTGTGGGATAGTCTTTTTTTCATCATGGGAGCCGGTTTTCTTAGTCACGGCGGTGTTTGGCGTTCATGTCTGTCTTTGTCATTCTTTCCTGAGGTGGGTATTCTTTTAGATGAATAGAACCTAGTTTGTGTGGAATACTGTAACTGTGAGTGGATGTTTCGAATACAATACACTATGTGTGAAAGTTAGATTGGTGGCCTCGTGACAGTGCTAATTGTCACACTAAAACCTTAGCATGTTCTTTGGAGTGGAGGTGGTTGTTTTGTTCAAACGAAGTATGTATGTATGTACATACATACATACATACATACACATGTAGACAGATATGTGTATCTACATATATGTGTAGGTGCTTCATCACGTGCCGCAATAGTAACAACGTTGATACAAATCTCCATAAACTTTGACGGGAAGATGTTATATGTTCAGTGTCATGCTTGACAGCTGCCGACAGCTGCCAGAATGTACCGTCTTTAGCGGAGAACATGCCTTGAACCAGCCAATTATAGCATGTGTGGGGAATCACTCTCGGCGCATCTCCTTGTGGCAGAGCCATTTCTGGTTATTGTGCTTTATCAATTTGGACATTCGTGATATATCCCCAAATCGACTAGTTTCCTAAAGTTCCCTTTGAGTCCAGCACATTTCTAGTTGCATCGTTCTCAGCCTTGTCCAGACGTATTAGGCGCTACACAAGCCCAGCTATTAGTGTATCGGCCTCTAATACCGACTGATTCATCGTCTCATTTGACATAATCATTGTTATTACCACTTCGAAGGATCGGCGTTGGGCATCAGTTGATTTTGATTGATTCTGTCCATTTTTGTTGCGATCCGATTCCAAGTGGTACTGCTATGTAACCGAATCAATCGGAAGCCTCGCACAATTTCAAACTGCCGTCTTTTTTTGTGTTCTACTTTGAACGTTCAAGTTAGCCGCCCATAATCACTGCGCCGAATGATCAGCAAGCCGACGTAACCCAACTATACCAATTTGATAACGACTGGAACCTAGCGGCCTACAAAGACCTTTAAATCTCGACTATTTCGTATCCGAATCGTTGCAACCACTTTTGCTTACATTGATCGCATCAAGGCTCAAGCCTTGTACGTCGTCGCCGCTTAACACTTGACTTGTCCTTGGCCAATTACGTCATATTTTGAGCCCACACCATCGCCCCACCTTCAGAGTTTCGAATCATCCTCTAGTTCGCCATGTCTGTAATATCTCGGCTCATACGTTGGAGGATGGAGTCAGAGGCTGGAGATATCCGACGCATCAACCCATATCTTCCAGAACCTGACGATTCTTCAACAGACGTAGACCCAACGGCTACTCGGTCTCTCTCTAACGCTTTGTCTATTTTCACCGGTTCAGGCCGTTCACCCCCTTCCGACCAGAGAGAACATTTAGCAGTGGGACTTCCTCATGTTCCCTCATATGTCAAAGAATTACCGTATGCTCAGGATGTAGAGAGGGAAAAGAAGGATCATGTTCGACGTTCTAGTATCACGTTGGCCGACCAGTCAAACGATCAATGGACTGACCTTAGACCGACCCCAACAAAACCTCTACCGCAAATGCCTAGCGCTTGGGTACAACCAGAAGACGACCTTTCAGTCGAGTTTTCTTCGCCATACGACGTGAAGTATGTTGGTGGTGGAAAGCAGCCAAACTCCGAGAACGAAGTCACGATTATTCGTGCCAACTGCAGAGCTCCACCAGAATGTGGAGTGTTTTACTTTGAGATCGAATTGACTGGAGTTACCTCCCAATCTTCGTAAGTTATTTGGCGAATCGTTTACAGGAAAGAACAACTTTCTAACTTGCACATAACAGAGCCGAATCGGGAGTTTCCATTGGCTTCGTGGCAGGTGACCATACGATCAAGAAAGCACCTGGCGTCGAGCCAAACACTATTGGTATCCAAATCAAGGACGGATCTCGAAATCCTCAGAGAGCCACAGACAGACACGAAAAGTATGCTTTTGGGGATATCATTGGCATGGGAATCTCTTACGCCAGCAATCAAGTCTTCTTTACAAAGAATGGCCACCTACTTGGTTCACCACATCAGATCGATGCTCTTTACACTCCTGTCCTAGGCTTGTCAAAGCAAGGTGATGCCGTTAGCACAAACTTTGGTCAAGATAAGTTTATGTATGATGTGGGTGATGTTGTGCGGTCTGAACGTATCACGGCATGGGGAAACATCATCAAGACCAAGGTTCCCAGTGCAAAGGATGACAAAAAGGCAATCCAGGAGATGGTTTTACAGCTCCTCCAAAACAGAGGCTTCAATGATACTGCCGCTGTCTTTGCCCAAGAGGTCAATAGCGAGCGTTCCGCCCTTCACCAAGGAACAAACAACAAGTCAGACCTCATGGTCATCACGCACGACTCAAACTCGATCATACGACAAGGTAAGTCTTATTTGATCATGATATGTATAACAGTGAGGTTTTGATGTTAATAGTAATTAGAACTCCGACGTGATATCCTTGACGGAGAAAATGAAAAGGCAGAGACGCTCCTGAAGGAAAAGTACCCCGATCTGTATCATAATGATGTCGAGGTCAGATTCATCTTTGATAATCGCAAGCTGAGTGAAATCATACGTTTCAACTGCTTGTTCCGCAAACACCACTACCCACCCAAAGCAACGACGGACGATTTATCCGACCATATCTTGCATGGCAACGGTAATGGTAATGACCACAGAAACGGTAACGGTCACACTAGAGATCCATCCAGCGACGGCAATGTTCATTGCGACATAGACGTCAAGGTGAATGATAGCAAAATAACACCTGCTCTTGACGTTGACTCCGAGCAACTCATGGAGCGCATCAAAGCAATGGATCCTTCTGATATCCAAAGACTTGATACCGAGGCCATTGCCTTTGGAAGGAAACTTAACGAAAAGTACGGCAAAGATCCTAACTCTCCCATTGCGAAGCGTCTACGTGAGCTATGGGCGATGATGGCCTACCAAGATCCTTCATCATTACCACAATTCTATCCGCTATTTAATCGGGCTAGTCGGATATCGGCCGCTGACAAGATTAACCATGCTATCCTCGGTATGTTGAATGCACACAAGGTTCTTCTTCAGGATATACAGTATACTGACAAATACATAGAGCACCTTGGCCAAGTACAAAAACCAGAGATAGAAGCTATCTATTCGCAAACAGAACAGGACTTGCGAAAGGCCCGCACTCTGGGTGGACAAGCAAGCATGATCAACATGTCGGATATCTTGATGCACCATCAAGATACTGTGAATTTGAGGTGGGATCAAGACACGGCATAGTTTTCAATTACTGGGATGATTTCCTTTCTGATTAGCGATTATAACTATGATTCATTAACTTCATTCTGTTTACAATTGTTAAATCCCCGTTTTCTTTTCGTTAAACTCGTGATTATTTTGGTAGTACATGGGCATCAGTTTCCGGCCAGTATGTTGACAAAATATAGTCCCGGTGGTTCACTAGTCTAGAGAAAGCCACAATGGAGCATGGGAAGGTATCCTCACCCCACACCAGGGACTCATCAAGCATCAGATGGGTATAGGAAAACACCATGGCATCAAATTCGGTTGGAGACTCGGCATCAAAAAAGAAGCGTGTTTTACTTCTACCGAGCTCAGAATCTAAAGATGCAAAGGCGAATCGTGCCTCGGAATAGAGATCTTCAGCTAATGGGATGGCGGCATGTGTCAATTGCAAGACTTCAGCTTCCGCAGCAGCACGCAATGAAGCTAATGTTGTTGAACGAATGGCAGACGAGGTTGAGACAGGGTCAATGTAAAGTCTCTCTAGTAGTGGGGTGTTGCGAGTACTGATGTATAGGTTGTAGAGCCACGCTGGTCGAATACAAGAGTCGCACATGGCCGTGTAAGTTTCGTTACGTCGAGTAGATGGAGGACTTGGCGGTTTGGTAGTGGCAGAAGAAGACGCAGCGACAAAGCTTGTGAACTTGGTAGATGGAACTGCGACATCTGAGGTAGAAGGTATCAGGAAAGGAAGCGATCCTGTAGGCGACGCATGGTT
>NETU01000608.1:0-34804 GCA_003032515.1 Huntiella decipiens
TTAACAGTTAGATCTAGTTAGGTAGACGTAAAATAAAACAACAACAACAACAACAACAACAACCCTTTGAATCATGTTCAACATTGTATGCCAGAGTCGAGGTGCAATATCTGAGTTGTGTGCACACAAGTATGTATGCACATGTTCGTTATCAAAGACGGTAATATCTCGTGTTGAAGAAGTTATGATAGTAGACAGGCCTGTATATGTTTTAAACAAATGATACTATTGACGGACAACTTTGAGGATTTGATGTCTTGTCTATAAATGCACGTGCTGTGCTCAACCATAAGGCTGCCACAACGCACAGATACAAGGCCAAAGAAGTTTCCAACCCACTTCCACACTTTTCTTGTTGGCGTGTTAATGCAGGTCATGTTCCAAAGCGCAAGATATTCTATCCAACATCATTTATATCAATCTGCAACGTCATTGGACATATATTTGGTTCTTCTTCCTTTTCCATGTTAGTTTGAGGCTACCATAACTGCCAGCTGTAACCAGATATTGTACCCCGCTTTGAGCCACTGGTCAGATGTTTGAATACAACAAAAACTGGTCAGATGTCTCTATTCCAGCAATGCGACTATAAATAGTTGGGTTCCCCGCTTTGCGCCTTCTAATAGTTGTTATAAAAAGATGTCCGCCGTTGACATTGGGTCGACGACGGATGCAATATTGGGCACTGTCCCACTAAATCTCCAGAGGTTTTAACGAAGTTTTTGATGACTTGGAGCATTGGAGACTCGGATTGGGTTGCCTTTGATGTCTGGCAACGAGCGACTGCTTTAATTATTCTCGAATTGACGGTTTAAGACTCGGTACGTTCAGTTAAGCGATTTATGTTTATCTATCGAGCCACTAACATGGGTATAGATCTGCTTATACGTGCGATACATGCTCACGAAAGTGAAGATGACACCTGTGTGTTGCCGAGAGTGGACAGCACGTTGACATTCAAATATTGCGCGATCAACCCACTTCCAAAGTAGATACGCCAGCGAATTTGGCGCAATGCCATTAAACTCAGTCGCACTACCTGCTGTCAGCGATGAGTAAAGGAATCTTCGTCCATGCCTCTGGTGTAGAGAAACTATAGCCCCGTGTATCACTGGATCACATTGACCAGCGATGCTCCATTTGCACCGGCTTAGGCTGGTATGAGAGCAATGGTCAAGGGCGAACATGGACTTAGAGAACCAATGCGTTGAGATGGCTTACCTCCACGGACCCGGAAGGGGAAAGCTATGTATACGCAGTAACATAGTGATACGGTAAGTCATATCCCATGGGACTTTAACAAATTGGTAGATACTAATCCATAAACAGTGTATTGGGATGCCAGACATGGAAATCTACAGAGGCTGTGGACTGCAAAACAACAGATAAACATATCACGAATATGGAGATGGGCCATGAGGTGGTCGCCATTACAAAGGCCATCAATCAATCAATCAAGTATGATCGATGAGTCCCATTGGAGAATCCTAAAGCACGATTTCTCCCGTGGGATTAAGATATGTTAGCGGAAGCTAAGACCCATGATTGCAAAGCCAACTTCTATGATATGGATCCAATGTCTATCCGGCCTTCGCGGGCAATGTTGACGGACTGGGAGGCATCAGCATACCACTGCGCCAAAAAGAAGTGGAACCTTTGGACTTTGTTACTAGTGCTGTTCTATCATGGTCTATATAGGAGGCAATTCCTATACAGTGAGAAGCGAACACTTAGTGAGCAGCCATCAGACAGGGCAGAGGCTGACAAATGTTATGAGGCACCATAGCGCTTCTTTGTCCTTGCTAGTTCTCTGTGGGGATAGTCAACTCAGGTTAAGAAGAGTCAGACCACTGACGACAACCTGACAAAGTTGAAGGAGTTGTGCCAAGCATCCATGGCAGAAGTAGAAGTCAAATGGATCCATGCCCGTGTTCAACGACTTAAAGAATTCTACGCAGAGGACGGCAACGATTTCGTTCCCTTGAAGAACGAGCCTTGGCTTGCTACTCAGTCTTTGGCTCTACGCGTATACACCGGAGCTCAGAATAGTACACCTCTCCCGGAGTGTCCTTGTCGCGGTTACCGCGCCAGCGCAAGATAGACGTCTTCTGGTATGCCATATCCCTAGTTAGGATAATATGCATAAATGATTATGCAAAAATTCCTGTGGTCAGCCTGTACTACGGGACAAGTGGGCGTTGCAAAACGGCAATGATCAATCGGAACTTTGGTAATCTCTTTCCTAATGATGATCCTGTTTTCTCGTCTCATCCTGATACACAAGTTTATCCTGGGTTGAGTAAATCAGCTTGTAGTCTCATGTGCATCGAGTTCTGTACAGAAGATGAAAGAATACCTGGAATCCTCAGGCTCGCCGGTCAACAAGGAGACTATTCCCTCATTCGACGCCTGGCTAAATGTCAATTCTGAAAAGCTTGAAGTTCTATCGGGACAGCACCGGATTCACTTGCTCCGACGATACTCACCAAGTATACGACGGACTCATCGAGGCGACACGACAATGGAAAGAAGATGAGACTCCAGAGACGGTTGAGTCTCTCCGGGCTGCTACAGTCCATTTCTACACCCATTTGTTGTGGGGTGAGGGGTACTACACCACTTATGATAGTACCCTGATGCACTTTATTGCCGCCTTGCATGTTCAGCAACACAATCCCGCCTTCAGGCCAGTGGGGCAGATGACTCAGTTCTTCGCCATCATCAACCACTTTGCCCGGATGTTTCTAGTTCACACTGCATTTGCAGATTGTGATCACGAATGTGCCTCAGTGGAAGAGAAGATTAATCGCCAGGGGTATATGCTAGACTGTTACGTCGATAACGGCATCGTGAAGCAACAGCACTAACATTTGAGGTATCAAACTACTACAGTACCGGTCATGCTGAGGCCATCTCCGACAACCGAATCACTCCCGAGGATGTCCACCGTAACATCCGTCTCTTTACCGGGCCCGGGTGTTGTTGACGTGTACCAGTCAGGTAGACGTTAAATAAAACAACAACAACACTCGGAAGTTGCGGTTACTTGAACTACGCCAAGCAGAGGAGCTTCTCTATTGGTGGAGCTATAGTCCTCCTAGTTCAGGCCCAAGGCATTCAAACCAGCCAAGCATGCACCGCAGCAGAAGGCACTATAGGTGTTTATATCTGTCAACCGGTGCTACTGGTCAGGTGACATTTCAGTCAAAACCTTCTTTCAAAAAGTATCGGTTCTCTGCAACAATCTACAGGTTATGAGCCTATAACGAAACAACTTACGATTGGTACAATTCCTTTTCTAAAAGACGTCTGCCAAAATTTGTTACTATCAAATCCGATCCTGTGCGATTTCTATTGCCAGCAACGATTCCAATTTGTTTTTCTTTTGACTCCGTGATTCTATATCCATCTTCCGTCTTCCACCTTACCTCTCACCTCCACAATGTCCGACTTTTCTGCCAACAACTCTCCTCTCCAGGACCTTATGGCCCAGGAAGAGGTCAAGAAACCAGCGCCGTCGCTCAACCCCATTCAAAAAAGGGCCGCTGCCCTGACATCTGAAGACTTGGTTCACCGCAAGTGGTCCATCGAGATCGCCGATGCACTCGATGGGCCCGATACTTGGCCCGGTTTTTACCGCCAATTGGCTTTTTGTCTGAGGCGTCTGGGCATCACTGAGGAGGACATCATCCATTGTCGTAGCGAAGTTCAGTCGGAGATCGCTTATCAAATTGGTCGCAACATTTCGGCAGATTTTTCGATGCAACTCGGACATAATCTTGAACCTGTGGCAATTCTCGGGCTTCTTCGGTCTATGGTACGTGGCCATAGGTCACCCCGCCTCTATTTGGAGGAAGTGGTTGGCTTCAGCTATGGGCCGGGCGAAAGCCTGAATACCCTGATCAAACGCTTTGATATTCTGGTTGAACGTACTTCTCTGTATGAGGTCAAACTCGATCAGCCAATGTTAGTTGCTCGCATTACCTCCATTATCAGGAAGAATTTCCCTCTCATTTCCCCTATGCTGCCAAAGGACGATGAGTATGCGGTGATAAGACAATGGGTGCTTACAGAAGCTCCTCTTGTAGAGGTGAGAAAGTCGGCTCAATCCGCCGCGAGGAATTCACACTCTGCATCCTCTTCTCCCTCGACTTCTTCGGCTTATTCCGGTGCTTCGTGTAAACGTTGCCTGCGCGGATCACCTAACCACACTTTGAAGAATTGCTTTGCCAAGAAGGACAAGAGGGGTCGCGACACCACTCATATTCCTAACGGAATGAGTCAGAAGGAATACGAGGACTCCAAATCTTTGAAAGCTGTTGTCCGTACTGTTGACGTTGTTGATATTGATGCTGAATAGTTGACAGACCCGTTTGAGGTCCGTCTCTTGCAGCAGAACTTTTCTTTTATTTATCAGATAGCCCGGACGTACATGGAATTGCTATTCTGTTCTTCAAACGGCAATGGCTCCGATCAATACTACTACTACATTGATGCTGAAGGTAAATCCCCCTCTGCAACAATATATAATATCTGTTGGCTGTTTGCCTTTCGGAACAGGATTTCTTAGATATGAGAGCTAGCAACTTATTTATACTTATAACTGTGAGGATGCCAAATGCACCGCAAGCAGTGGTACATGGCATTATCTGATATTACATACATCAGGGTCAAATAAAATATCTATCTTAACATAATCAAATATAAACATATGGATAACGGATACAAATGCTTGATGACACACTGGCCCTTAGAGGTCCAATAGTACAAGTTTATATATATGTACACACATTATACATCAACATATATAATCACTTTTTCAGAACCAAAAGTTGCAACAACAAAAGCAAATGGGTATATCATTCATACAAAAGAAACCAGTAAAAACTCAACATAACACATACAAAAAGAAAAATCACCCCCAGATGGGCATATTCCGATAAGCAGGCGAGTTATAACTATGCAACACGCGATACGGCGCCCCCGTATGTCCCTCTTCACTCCAACTCCTCTGTCTCAAATGTCCCTTCGCCATACGCACCATCCCGGCAGCCGGTGGCGGCGCATTCCCCGAGGTAACAGCACTAGAAGGCGGTCTCGACCCGGACATACTACGCGTATGAGCCGGGGCATTCGCCAATGCCTTATCAAGCGCCCGTTGCTGCGATTGTAAAAGCAACGAGCTGGCTGATTGATCACGGGTGAGGAAAGCCGAGTGGCTGGATGTTCCTTGGGCAGGAGACTGTCTTTGGTACGCGGGGAGCGAGGGAAGAGATGGTGACGTGTGCATTGTTGTGGGTTCGGTGGTGGCGGAACTGAGAGAGTTGAGGCGCGGTTGGGAGGTTCCTTGGGAGGTGGAGGAGGCGCTGGTGGTGGCTGACGGGCGACGGCCGAGGGTGAAGGAGAGTCGACGGGGGGAGATCTTCATGGTGAGACCGCCGTCGTTGGTGGATGTTGTTGAGCCGCGACGGGGCTCGGTTGGGGAGGAGGATTTATCTTTCTCGTGGGCGCCGAAGGACCAGAAGGTGGACATGCGGTGGCCGACTAGGGAACGCGTACGCAGACTACTTGTTGACGCAGAGTGCATGAGACGCGACCGGTCTCTACGGACCACAGGTGGCGGTCTACTCTTCTCCTCCTTAAGCTTCTCCCTCTCCTTCTCCTTCTCCCGTTCCTTCCGCTCTTTTTCCTCGGCAGTCAACCCAGGGAACAGCGAAAGCTGTCTCTGGGCAGTAGTAGGTCTCTCACCGGGCGAGGGAGCTGTCATGCGGCTAAGCATGGGGTTCCCAGTCTTGGAGCGCTCAGCATCAAGGGATGCAAGGGCCTTTTGGAAAGCGGCTTTGTCTTTTTCCGAGGGCTTCTTTGTCGATTGGGATTGCGAACGGCTGCGGTAGCGCGAGGGACGGGACTTTGGAGAGAGGGGGATTGGTGGTGGGGCGCGGGTTGGTTCGGCGGAGATAGGGCGGTGAGAGGAGGTTTTACGGCGGTGGCGGGGGGATTTGGGGGAGCTTGTTGGGGGTGACGTGGGGGGAATCTCGGAGGATGTACCGGTTTCGAAACTTCCTACAGAGAGGATTGTTTGGAGGGTGGCCTTGCTAGGTTGGCCGCGGACAAGACGTTGAACAGAAGGGTGTAACAACTCGGAACTCTTGAGGTCCTTACGACCTCGACGGCCAGTAAGGGAAGTCACGGAAGACGAACGAGATGTTTCACCGCCGCCAGATTCACCACCCATGGACATGGCAGAGGAACGACCTAGAAGACGACGGAATTTACTCCGTTTACTATCACTAACAGCCGACCCTGAGCCAACTGAATCCGTCAACGACGAAGCCGAGACGTTTCCTGGAGATCTTGGCGGGCAAAGAAGCCCCGGAGACCGCGGGTCATAAGAATGACGCTGAGGTGATCTCAAGCTATCGGCTGCCGAAGAGGGCGCTCTCTGAGGGAATCTAGAAGCAGAAGACCCAGTTGAACTTGTCCTAGCATGCGATCTCATAGAAGAGTTCTTAGAAAGCGTGCCTGCAAAAGTCCCCGTTACCGAAGCCTTAGAAGATTGATATGGCGAAGGCAAGGGAGGAACGTCAGGGATAACAATAGAGTGGGTTTGTGGCGAAGGTGAGCGTAGGGAGGAAATAGATGGGCTACGGTCGAGACTTGACGGGGCAAGGGAGAGGCGGGTGGAGGGGGTACGGCGGAGTTTGGAATCTGCCCGTTGAGGCATGGTGCTTTTTGTGGAGCGGAGAGAGGCGGTGGAGGCGTATCCGGAGTCGGCTTTGACGGAGGGTTTCCGTTGGGTTCCGGGGGCGGAAATGGCTGCCGCGTCGACGCGTACGTCTAGAGTGTCGGTGATCCCCGCGACACTATCGTAAGAACCCAAACGAGTCCGTTGAGTGTTAGATGTGTCTTCTTCATCCTTGGCTAGTTCAAAGGTTCCAAAGTCGATAGAAAGGTCCTTCACCAGGGCAATTTTCGTGTCGAATTCGGCGGCGAGGGGGGACCGTTCGGCCTTGACCCATTCGGCGCGGGGAGAAGTGGAGAAGAGTTCGGCAATGGGGGTTCCGTTTGATGTCGCGGAGGGACTGGGCGTGGGTGCGATTACCGTGGTGGTTTGCGCGATGTTGATATCTGGGGGTGCGGATTTCTTCCGGCGGTGGGAAAGTTGCTCGGCGGTTATTATTACCGCTGGTTGGGCGACGGCGATCTTTGCATCTTCGTAGGAGAAGATGGAGCTGTCGTCTACCGAGATGTTACCGGGTGAGAGAAGTGTTGAGTTGCGAGGACTCTCGTTGATACTACCCTCGGGACTCCCGTTGGTGATCCGGAGAGAACCAAACATCATTCCTCCCAACTGACGGTAATGAGATTCAACGGGCGTTACGGCGCGCTCATGCTCCGAGTTCTGCCAGTCGGCTGTTAATCTCGCTGGAATAGATAATGGCACAAGACTGCTTTCTAGGGAGTTACTCCGTTTAAACGGCTCCGGCGACATGGTTACCATGGGAACCGGTGGCGGTGGGCAATTTGGCTCGGGACATGATGGGACGGCAGCTAATGGGCTATGTCCCGGCATTGAAGAGTGTGGCTTAGGATACGTAGAGAATGTTTGACTACGGGTTGCGACGCCCGGTTGATGGGCCATGGAACGTCTCCGATACGATTGACTTGGTGCGCTCGGCCAGATGTCACTGGGCGCGGAAGAGTCCGAATGGGCGGTTTCAATGGCTTCCTCGGGGGAAAGCGCGGCCATTAATCTTTGGGCTTCATATGACGATGGGTCAATTGTGTAGGAGGCGCGGCAACCGGCCGTGTTGAGGGAGGAGCGCGCACTGTGGGGGTGTTAGTCTGTGTTACTTGTGGTATGTTTTTAGCAGGTACAGAATGAAAGAAAGGGAAACTTACACAGCATTTCCTTGCTCACTTGCGTAGAAATCGGAGCCGAAATATGTTGTTGAGCGACGGGTGTCATCGGTTGTTTCTCTGCGGGAAATAAAAGTACTCCGCGGTCTTGAGAAACCGTCCCGGCTTGACAAGGACCGGAACATACTTGTTCGGCGTCTTTTTTTGTCGTCACCATAGGAATCACCAAGGACACCAACGTACATGTGATCTTCTCCTTGGTCCTCAGTAAGTGAACTTGCGCGAGTAGTAGGCCTTTCGGGTTCCTTTGGTGGCGGCGCAGGGGAGAAAACTGGATCTTGTTGGACTCCTGGGGAGAAGAGGGCTTTACAGGTGTTGGTGGGTGAGAAATCCGGGGATGTTGGAGATGTCGCGTTGGTTGGGGATCCAACAAATGTAGTGTTAATCGACCCCGGGAACCTGCTCACATCGGTAGTTAAGCCGGAAAGCATAGGAAGTGGTGGGGCGGGAGATTTGGGAATCCATGAGGAACTTCCTGGGCGAGGAACATTGTAGTCGGTGGCGCGCCGTGTAGGAGCGGGTTTACCCATATGTGAGATGCGAATTCCGGAACGGGACTTGACAAGTTTTGATTTCTGCCTTGGTGGTGGCGGTTGACTTGTAGTTGTATTTGCGGTTGGTGGTGGGAGAGACATGGAGGAGGACTTTCGGGAATGCGAGTTTTCGTGGTGACGCATCTTGATGGTTGTGAGGTCGACGACGGAGTGGTCTGCTGTTCGGTAGATTATACCGTCGACAGTGTATAGTTCACCGGGGGCGAAGCCAGCGGCTTTAGACTCGGCGTTGCCCATTTTGAAGGGTTTATGTGTGGTTGTTGTAAACGAATGGCTGGGTTTGTAGAGGGTAGCCGGTTATATAGCGAGATAGGCCATGGAGATATATATATTGGTGGTGATGTAATGGTGGATATAAAAGTTGGTATATATAATGGTGATAGTCCAGCTCAGCGGACCTAAGAAAGACATTAAACAAAATCAAAACGTCGTATGCAAAAAAAGAAGGAATAACAAATCTGAGGGCAAGAGAATATCACAAGTCGTGACCCAAACTGAACAAAAAAACAAATAGTAAAGAAACAAAAGTTTAGAACTCAATTTGTATCTATACTCTTTCGTTCTTCCTTCTTCTCCTTCAACTTGCTACTTCATAGAAAGGGAGACGCGATAATTAAATAATTTAAGCTCTTTCGAATCCCGAGCCAACCGATAAATTAACTGGTAAATTCGAAATTCAAATTGCACATCATTTGTCCCCTCACCTTTGACAATCCCGGTCAAACACTGTAAGGAAAAAGATGTCTGTGTGTTATACAATACAACAAGCCAGCCGGAACATGAGCAGCAGTAATGACAGAAAGAAAGAAACCCTAGAAATCTACGAGTTACGCTGGGACGATGTTCGAGCATCTATCGGCACTCACGGCGCTTTTTTCTACTTCCTGGATAACGTCAACCGTCATATTTCCCTTGACAAAGGGCATTCCCTGACCAAAACACACGTCCATGCCGTTAAGCCGTCTCCAAAACAAGGCAGATATGGATTGACGGGGTCAAAAACCCTCATTATATGTAAGACTCAAACATTATCGTGACATGGTTTTTTTGGACTGGTAACCCTACAGGTGAGTACCACGATGAATGGAAGAAGGGGCAATAGAACATGAACTTTGATGATAGTTAAGTCGAGTTTAACATTGAACTAGTGGTGTTTGTTAAGGCTAGTATCAAGCTATAGGGGATATCATACGCACAGAAACGTGCGGGTTGTGAATGGGTTCGTGTGGGGGAATTTTGTCTGTTATATGTAGCGTCGTGTTTCAGACCTGGGAATGGGTTCTTTGGGCGATTTGAAAAGACTTACGACAGGCGAATAGGTAGAATTTTGGTACCGGGTTGTTTAAAACAAATAGACGACGTAAGTATGTACAAGTTACCCAAGCCAAAGCAAAGCAAACATCTTACACCCAAAGACCTAAGAAATTTCCCGATTCTATCAAGTTTTTTGTGTGTCTCCCACATCCAGTCCAGTCGTCCGACCGCCCAGTAAATCTCATCGCATCTCCTCCAAAACGGCCGAAACCCAAAACTCAAGCCGTCTCTAAGACCTCTTTCGGCCCCTAGCTCAACTCTAAACAAAGCCCCAACTCCCAACGCTCAAAAAAAGGTCCTCCTGTTTTTTATTCGCCATCTGTACAAGATGTATTATACAGCAAACCCGTGCAGCACGGAGCTTCCAATGGCCCGGTTGTATGTATTGTACATATGTACAATGTACGTGTTATGGCAAATTGAAGCTTTGAGGACGGTCGTGGATAGTGAGAGTGTTTGATGAGCGGTACGTAGGTACGACAGCTGACATGGCTTATTACACAGGTTCTTGGTTTCGCCCTATATTCCAAGATACTCCGTGGGTCGAATACATGGATGCATGAATTACAGTGTTTGTTTCCGTCCATACACCAAGAAAGGGTACCATCTCCAGCCGGAACAATCCCAATGCCATACCTCACCGAGCGTCAAAAGATCCAATCGTCTCCTCACCGCATAATCCCAAGTACAAAAGCAACCCGCCCGAATGTAACCCCGCCCCACAAAAGCCGCCACCGCTCGACTCACGCAAGTGCCGTCCATCAACGGCGTGGAAATCCCCGTCTGTCCCATGACATCATCTATCTCGGCGTCACGCTCAGCCAACTCACGAGTCAGTTAGTAAGAGGCCACCGGGTGGAGACAAGGCGGGAGGCTGTTCGGATCGTATCTATGCAGGTGTGTCCTAGGTGGCGAATTCCTGGCCTTTTTTTGGTATGGCATTGGTCGGGCGGTATTTCGTGATTTGCTTCACCGACTTGTGGGGTTTTTTTGTTCCAAGTTACCACTGACGTGACGACGGTGCAACACTTTTTTTTGCCTGCCTAGCTTGGTTCGTCGGGTTGCCCTCCTTTTACTACTTTTAACGTCGCCCGATTGACAAGCCAAGGAGCTCATATGCGTCTGATCATCTCGCTTGCCATTAAGCTCCAGTCTAACCAGGACAGCCCCTCTAGTTTTTCCATCTACAGCTCCCAAGACTCTTACAAATTTGGTCACTTTGTATTCAAATAGCCAGTCTCAGGTCTACCCAAAAGAAGTCAAAATCATAGCAATCCCCCTAGACCCACCACACAATTGGAAATATCGTCATAATCATCAAAAGTCTCTCCCAAATTCCTCTCAGCAAAAAAGTTGGTTGCATATCCCGCAAAGCTACAATGCAATGTAACCATCTCATAATGCAACTATCTACCCGCCACATAAACCCCGCCCACGCATAGCGAACCTCTTTTTTCTCCGCCTTCAGCCGGCAAAGTAAGAAGCCAAAAAAAAAAACAAAGAATCCGTTCTTCTGCATCTTCAGCTTCCAGCACGCGGCTTCTTCCCTGTTCATCCCCTGCTTTTCCCCTTTTGGGATGGGATATTTGTGGACTGTCGAGGAGGATCGTGGGCCTTATGTGAGGGACCGTATGCAGACTTGTCTTTTATATGCACGTTGTGGCGATCTCAGCTGTCGCCTTGTCGATGAGATTCTGTAGAGAGGTTGGGGATGATTTGAGTGTACACATGTTGACAATGGTTTGCTTACATACATACATCGTGGGTTTCTGGGGCATACATCCACATGCACATTCAATCTGCGTAAAGACCTCGTCGGGTCGGCTGTAACCAATCATGTATGTATGTCTGTCTTAGGACCCACACACAAACACAAAAGGAACTTCAAGCCCGGCTGTAACGGACATCTCCTCCTGTTCTACAAATCAAGTCCCGACCACCACTACAGTCCCGTTTCATCCTATATCGCCAATACCAACAATTCTCAACCGCCAATTGGTCAAATGTCCACCTCAATCAAGACCACATCTTCAGACCACCATCACCCAAGTCCCATATTCTGTGTCTCCATTATTGATAACCCTAGGGTCACACAAACGGCCCAGTCAGGTCCTTTGTACCACACAGGGTGTCCAGCTTGCGTATATACGACGTTGCGTTGCTTACGGGCCCGGTTTTCCCGTCAAGATTAATCAAAGAGATTAATGTCCGGTGTGCAGAAGCGACGGGATGGAACGAGATAATCAAGGGGGTAAGTTGGTTGTAAAGAAGAAAAGAATATGCATTTGTAGATTAGTTACACTGTATGTAGATGAACCAAGTAGCCGGTGATGGTGTCCTCATATAACGGCTCACTACCAAACTTTAATATCATAATCTACACCGAAAAATCCACATCGTCCAACCAACAGCCGCATTCAAAGTGGCGTACCACCAACGTCGTACCCGCCAATTCCAGCAACCCCTACCGAATGAACCCGTTGTCTTGCTACCCAACCTATCCATATAAAACCCAAACCCACGAACAAACCCAACTCCAAGCAGACTTTATCTATCCCAATTGTTCCAAATCCCGTCTCAATATGACCCCAAACCAGAGAAACACTCTAACCCCCTCGCACCCTCTTTCTCCCCCGGCACCCCCACAGTGTCTCCGCTGCATGAACGTTCACGACTCGGCATATCCATACGTCCCAAAGACATGCCATTGTTGTGCCGGCAGCGTACGGTACGTCCTCACACATATACACCCTCATCAATCGATTTTCCTGACTAACCCTTTCTTTATCTCTCTCTCTCTCCCCAGAACACTTTGCAAATCCATCTGCACTGGCTGCGGCGTCAGCCCATGTAAAACCTGCCTCGGCACCGGCAGTCTCCTCTTTGCCTGTCCCTGTTGGAAACAGAATGTCCCATAGCCCAATACACAAATCTCACCCTGTAAAAACAAAATCTCACCCGTGACGTCCATCAATACCCCCTTCATCTGCCCAACTCCATCTGTCCGTCCCACCATCGCACAAACATTAATCTCCCAACCAATGACGTCACTTGGTCCAGCTGACTCAGCATAACCCTAAGATAACGATAACCGCGTTTTGGGGTTCGCGGGGCGATTGTCCTGTTTGTGGGTTGTGTGATGGGATGGTTTGCGATGAGCTAGTGGAGTGGCGAGAAGCGAGCTTCTTTTCTTGGACGTTCCTTTTCATTTTGTAGTGTAGTTGAATTAGATTTATTGAGGAGATTGTTGAGCTTGAGTTGTGACCTTTTGATTGTCGAATTGACCGTCACCATGTCCGTCATTCTCTGTACCGGTATGTCCTATCTATTAAATCTGCGCAGCAGCCAAAAAAAAGAAAGAAAAGAAAACTAACCTCTTCACTCCCCAGCTGGCTACGACCACACCATCCGCTTCTGGGAAGCCCTCTCGGGAATCTGCTCCCGCACAATCCAACATGCCGAATCCCAAGTAAACCGTCTCTGCATCTCGCCCGACAAGCGCTTCCTCGCCGCCGCCGGCCACCACAAAGTCAAGCTCTTCGATATCAAATCAAACAACCCCAACCCCATCATCAAATTCGAAGGACACACGGGGAATGTCACGGGCGTGGCTTTCCATTGTGAGGGGAAGTGGATGGTGACTAGTAGTGAGGATGGGACGGTGCGCATTTGGGAAACGAGAAATGCCTCGGTGCAGAGGACTTATTCGCATGGCTGTCCTGTGAATGACGTGGTTATCCACCCCAATCAGGGAGAGATTATCAGTTGTGATCGCTCCGGAAGTATCAGAATGTGGGACTTGGCCGAGAATAAATGTTCCGTCATGTTAGTTCCCGCCGAAGACACGCCCATGTCAACCGTGACAGTCGCCAGCGACGGCACCATGCTCTGCGCCGGAAACACCCAGGTAAGCCCCCTCTCTTTCTCCCTCCCCCATATCCACACAAACTAACATCATCAGGGCTGGGTCTTTGTCTGGCAATTAATACCCTCTCCGGAATCCACCCAACTGGTCCCCATAACCCAATTCCAAGCCCACACCACCTTCATAACGCGCATTCTCCTCTCCCCCGACGTCAAGAAACTCGCCACCTGCAGTGCCGACCACACCGTGAAAATCTGGCAAGTATCCCAAACCGAGCCGCCCCCGGCCCCCGCAGACCCCTCGGAGCCCCCCGAGCATGTCCCCTTTGTCCACGAAGCTACACTCCATGGCCATCAACGTTGGGTGTGGGATTGTGCCTTTAGTGCTGATTCGGCTTACCTGGTTACTGCATGCTCCGACCATTATGCGCGTTTGTGGGAACTGAGTAGCCAGCAGGTCATCCGTCAGTATAACGGTCATCACCGGGGAGCTGTATGTGTAGCGTTGAATGATTATTCTGAGACGCGGTAGATAATGATGCGAGTTTGGACGTTAAGATTGGGAGTACGGCGTTGGAGTTTTTTTTTTTTGCTTGGGATTGTGTCGTATGCTTCGTTAAATTTAAACATATACATCTATATATACAGAAATACTTTCTGACTCACCATCCATCTCCCCAGCCGTCATCGTCACCCGTGTCTTTGACTTTAGTGTCAATCTTTTTAGCTACCACAGCTTTCTTCTTCGCGACAATCGGCTTTTTAGTAGCCGTTGTAGTTTTACTGAGACCCTTGGGAAGTGTCTTGGCCAATGGCTTCTTCTTGGCCTTCTCCTGTGCAGCTAACCAACCAGCAAAGTCAGGCTCACCGCCATCATCATAGTTATCCTTCTCTGCAGAAGCAACCGGCGTAGCCCATGGGTCATCATCCTCAGCGAACCCGGCATCCTCATCCTCAGGGACAACCACATCCGGTGTCTTCACAGTTTCCGGCTCGTCCATTTCTCCCCAACCGTCGGCGTCGTCATCTTGATCCCATCCGTCAGCATCCCCGCCTATATCCGGTACTATTGTCATCTTAGCTTGCGCCTTTGGCCTTGACGCCAATGAGTTCGTCTTCGGGGTCGGTTTCGTCACAGGAGCCGCTTTGGGTTCATCCTTCTTCTCTGCCCCCGCACCCATCTCGCCAGTTGCAGCTGCCACCTTATTCGTAAACGAGGAAATTGCCCAGCCCGTCCAACCTCCATCGCCTGCCGGTTGTGGCGTTCCCATTCTCGGTGTGGTTCCCGTATGCTCTGCACTAGACGGCACTGGTAACGCAGAATCTGGCATTGCCGACGCCGCCTTCTTCACTACCGCCAGGTAAACATCAATAGTCTTGGCCGCCTGGTCCCGAATCATCTTTTCTTTGTCAATCAACAAAGGTGACAAAGCGGGCAGAATCCTCGCTGCACAATCTTCAGTTGAAAATGCATCTGTCGTTGCTGCAAAAGCCATTAACGCAGCATTCCGGGCATGTACAAAGGGGTCACGGAGAGACCGAGAGAACGCGGCGATGAGAACTTTACTACGCGTGGATGAGTTGAGATGCTTTGCTAGCTTGCCGAGACAGATGGTGGTGTTGGTACGGATACCAGGCTGTTCGTCGTTTTGCGTCTTGGCTAAATGGCGGAGAAGTTCACCGTTGATGGTGCGATCGGATAGTTTGGTTACGAGGGTTAAGACGGATTTGAGAGTTTGTTCACGAATTATAGGCGCGGCATCACTGAAACCAGTAGTCTGTAGAGAGAGTTAGAGTTATAACAAGCCAAGACAGACAAAAGAGACTCACTATTTGGGGGAAGATCTTGTCGTTGACAATCTTTTGAGACAATTTGTCAATCATCCCTGGCATCCCATCGAGCAACGCTACACGAATCGCCCGATCTGGATTCGCAAACAACCGCACAATAGCGGGCGTAACTCGCGCTGTAAATTCCTCCTCAGATAACTTAATCGCAATCTTCAACACAACCGCCAAAGCCTTGGGGCCACCACCACCAAACTCAACAGACTTAAGCAACTCGGGTAAAACCTTCATCTTGAAGAACTCCTCCGGGAAGTCATCCGCCACCGCATCCAAATCATCCAGGAACTCGTCTCTCTCATCCGCACTCTTCATTCCCAAATTATCAATTCCATCTGTAAGCTTAATCAAAGGGGAGTCGAAGAAAGACCCCGACCGCTTCCCTTGGTCAAGGTAGTGCGAAATGGTCAAACGAGACTTGGGATCGGGGTTGCACAGGCGTTTATATCCCGCCTGCATTGGCGCCGGGATGTTAGTCGTCTTTCCGGCGGCGTCTGGTCCGGGATAGTTCCCATTGAAGCATTCGTAGATTAAAGTACCAAAGTTGAATGAGTCCATTGCGCCTGTTGGGTTTTGCTTCAAGACGGACCAGCCGGATGAAGCGATTTCGGGGGGCGCATAGCGGTTTGCGTCGGGGACGAGGGTTCCATAGTTATAGATTATTGCGTCGTCGTCTTTAACGGAACTGAGAATATCAAACCCGCCTAGTTTCCACTCGCCACTTTCGGATGTATACAAACTGGAGACCCGCACACACCCGTGAATAGAAGCCGCATCTTCGTTGATAAACTTCAAAGTTGTCGCAATCGAAAACAACCCCCACTTAATCGTCTCCGCGCTCAAACTCTTCCTCTTGATGTTCCATCGTAACGGGGTAACCCTTTCCGTCGCAATATATATGTACGTTTCCGTTTCCACGGTATCCAACACCTTGATCACACCGGGATGTCTCAGGGTCCGAAGTTTCTTAAGGAAGTTGCGAGCGAGGGGGGCGCGTGGCCGGTTGGCGGGAATATCGAAAGAGAATATGGAACAAGGAGAGCCGTCCTCCTTTCGGGTTCCATTGTTGAGAGTCCAGATGGATGAGTCGATGTCGACACGGTCACCAAAGGAATATGGGAAGGGCGGGCCTTGCATGGCCATTGCCGAAGCGACGGCCGACTTGAGGAAGTCCATGGCCGGTAAAGTGGTTATGTGTTGAATATAGGTCGGTATTAAGAGTATCAAAAGGCCGTTGGTATGGAGTCGCTACCGGACGTTTGTAGTGTGTCGGTTGCACGAGTCAGTTAGTCGAGACCAATCCGGGTAGTTCCGAGAGTATTAAACAGTTGTTAAGCGAAAAATAAGTCTTGGCCTATACACATTTCCCTCCAATTGCTTCCAACAACGCCATGATCGTTTCAGGGCTCATGACGTGCATTAGGGTTGACTGGGTTTGTACGTCACCGTGTAAAGTGATTTCCAGCCTCGCGTATCACATTTAATTTTGGTGATATTGATGTCACATTGGTGTCAGCCTTGCATGAACATTTTGCCAATCTTTTTGGCACTTAAACTTGTTTTTTTTCCGAGTACCGGGACGTACTATGACCCAATAGAGGTTTCCAAACTTCCGGCGCGAGCCACACTCGCTTTCTCCACACCTATCGTAAGCTTCCCCTTTTTGTATAGTCACAAACAGCTATGATGTTATCTGGTAAAAGGTCTTAATGATGTGTTCTGGTTCCACCGACGTCACATGTCACCCGACAGACAATTCGTTTGTCCGCACCACCGGCGGTCCAAATCTCTCGATTCTACATACCCCGGAGGTGTGTCATTGACTTGCCTCTTATTTGGTGTCCCAGTCAGAGACTCCACTTGGCCGGGACCAAAGGCAGAGGCAAACAGACGATCGGAGGAGCCGCTCACCTCGAAATGATGGACAATTAGTGCTGAGCTGCTTAACCTACCTCGACAAATATCGTTCACGCCGCGAGAAAAAAGACTAACATGTCTTAGATGCCTGACCACGAATAACGAAGATGTCTACACGATACACTAATCCGCCGCCGACCAAGCGCAAAAACACACACACACCCGGGGACATACACAACACGAAACGCGCAAAGAATGGACATGACGAGGAGAGAAATGACCAACCACCACCGCCACCGAGGCCCACGAAACGGAAACCTGGGCCGGGTTTCGCTACGCGCCGTATTGCTAGATCACGTACGGATACTAGACGGCCTCGGGCTGGGTCTGGAAGTGCAGGGAGACATCCGGTAGCTAGAGCGGATCACTATTCACCGCCAACTTCGCCAAGAGGGAATCGACATGAACCATTTCAGTCATCGCGGGGGAATCGTTTTGAGCCTTCATCTTTTACAGAAGAGTACGATCGTTCTCCACCAATTGCAAGAGAAAAGTTACATAATCCGGGACCGCATAGAATACGACCGAATTTCCAACGGGAACAAACGGAGAGCTTGGAGGACTATATTGAGCTTGATGCATCTGCTATTGGTGAATATGATGGGCCCTTTTCACAGCAAGGGTTTAGTTCGAGACCAGCTTCGAGGAGACAGTCTGTTGCGCGAGTGAACGGGTATGAAAGTTCGGACGATGATATTCCGGCTGTAGTTGAGGGAGATTCTAGGCCTCTTGCTACGGAGTTTGATTTGGAGGAAGATGAAGATTTGATACTGTTGCAACTAGAAGCGCATGTCTCATCTCCAAACATTCCGGGTCCCGTTGAGGCACCAGGAGTGGTCAAACTGGCACCTGAGATCGAGGCACCGGGAAAGACCGAGGCACCAACCCAGGCTGATGTACCCCCAGAACCAGTACCACAGCAAGACTTATCTATCATCCCACCGCCAAGGACACCCACTGGGCCTAGACGACAGATGCCTCACCGATTGATAGCATGGCCAATCCAGAAGAAAGGCCCTTTCTCAAATCGAATTGTGCTTCGTCCACAACCCCAACCAACTCCTTCAGTCTCATCGTTCTCAAGCGTTACTGGAACAAGCCCGGTTTCAGTCAGCACAATGTTTCGCTCTAGTCCAGTATTTAAAAGTATCCATTGCTTGCCTAGACGACAGGAACCAAGTGTGATTGAAGACGATAGCTATCTGGCGGAGGAAGATTCGATTGTTTACCCTGGGCCACCTCCGAATGAGACTCCCTCAGTAGAGGAAACACATGAGATTCCAGATCTGGCCAAGGAAAGGCAAGAATTGAAACAAGAGTCTGAACAACTGAAGCGGAAACGTGAACTTGGACTTCGCGCGCTTCAGGCTTCAATGTCTCGGAAGCAGGAGGAAGTTGAGTACGAGAAGAGACAACTAGACACGGATACCGATTTTGAAGATGTTGAAGGGAGGATACGAATAGAGGAGCTGAAAAAGGAGGTTGAGATGTTGAGCGGGATGATTTCTGACTATATGGCTCAGAGTAATCGTGAAGAAGCGACTATTAGAGAGAAGCAACGGCATTTATCGCTGCGAGAGTACAAGCAGAAGCAAAAGAAGTTAGAAACGGAGAAGGAGAAGGAACTAGAGTTTTCCCTTCAGGATATCATGGACTTGGAGGCTGGACCGGAACATTCTATGGCCAAGCAAAACAATTCAAAGGATATCAGGGAGAGGGCGTTGCGGCAAAGTGAACGGAAACAAGAAACCCCTCCGAAGGAGGTTTCACAGAGTCATGCTATGGTAAGGCAAAAGGAGATCAAGGAGAGAGAACTTTTGGCTAAAAAGTGGAAGGAGGAGCAAGCCGAGTTAAAGAATCGCCAGAAGCAGCGTGAACTTGAGCTCCGAGATGAGGCTGCAGCCAAACAGAAGGCTTTACAGGAGAAGCTACAAAAGGAACAGGAACAGCGAGTGCTTGAGCTTCAAGAACGCGAGGCTCGTAAAAATGAAGTTAAAGAACGGGATATGCGCGAACGGGAAGCTCAAGCTAGAAAATGGAAGGAAGCCGAGGCTCAGAAGCGGGAACAGAGAGAGAAAGAGGCTCGGGATAGAATCGCTAGACAAAAGGCGTTGAAGGAAACGGAAGAAAGAGAATGGGAGCAGAAAGAGCGGGAAATGAAGGAATGGGCACGGCAGAGTGAACAGAGGACGTTGGCGGATAAAGAGAGGTCACTTATGCCCCCACCTCCGGCTCCGATGCAACCGGTCGATTCTGTGTTTTCCAGGAATGGTATGGCAAGTTCAAAGGTTACGCCGGTTCCTGTGCCTTCAAATGGGGTTACACCAGTTAGAGCCCCGGTTGGATCTGGATTTGGGCACGGGAAGGATGCTAGAGGGACGGGGGTCATTCCTTCTGGCATGGTAAACCCTGTTCAAGGTGGACAAGGTGGTTCTCAGATGCCGGTTGGATATCCGGGACAACCGCCTGGTCAATATCCGATGGGACATCTCATGCCTAGATCTAATCTCTACGAACCGGTTCGCAAGGGGTCTTTCCGTGGCCCACGAGGCCCAAGGAAGAAGAAGACTGATCAGACTCCGGTACAGTCTCCAACCGAACCAACACCACCGGCAAGTCAATTCTCATTCTTGGCTCCACCTGCCGCTCCAAGATTCAACGTTCAAAAGGCCCCTCCACCAGTCCTGACATACGCCCCACCAATGTCGTCCACAGAGCCACAGGAATTGTCTTTGGCCCAGCAACAGCAAAAGTCTAGACAAGAACAACAGATGGCAAAGGCAAGACTGGCGGCGGGGTTAGTCAAAGTCCCAACACTTCTTTCCAACGGGTCTGTTAAAACACCAGAAATCATGTCCTCGTGGGAGATTCCACCAATAACTCTGTCTACAGATCAGGAGAGGTCTTGCTGGGTGTTGAAGAATCTACCCATCAGAGTGACTAACGACATTCACCTCAACTCTCTCAAACTACCAACTTCCACGCCCCGTCCAAAATGGCGAAAACGGGCCTTTTGTGGAGCACAGGTTGAACTCTCGCTCTCTCAAAAAGTCCAGCCTGAAGCGGTCTCACCCCCGGTTATATCTTCTAAAGAACAATTCTGCATGATTGTCCCCCGTAGCTTACAAGACCGTAGCAAATGGACCACGATTCCCGCCCAAGTATGGCAATAATAGAAGCACAAAATACCAATTCAACCTAATTCTCTTACTCTACTTTACCACGCATTATCATCTTTCTTCCCCTCGTCCATACTCGTAGCACTATCTTCAGGCGGGTTCCCCCAGGAGTCCTCCCCGCTAGCCTTGCCGGAGTTGGAGTTGCCCCAGTCATCTTCGTTGTTCGTGGGCGGGTCTGCCCAGTCGCCTTCGCCCGAGGTGGCGTTATTCTCCCACGATGAGTCGCCACCGCCTCCATAGCCACCAGCGTCATCACCACCGCCCCAACCGCCTCCCCCTCCATAATTATCATCGCGATTCCGCCCACCATAGCCGCCACCCTCGTTTCTCCAGTTCCCACCTCCACCACCATCTCTTCTCCCGCGTCTCTCCCCTCCATATCCTCCCCCTCCCCCTCCGTATCCCGAGCGCTCCGAATACCCTCCATACCCCTCATCTCTCGGCGGCTCCTCAATCGCCTCGCGGTTCTCATCTAGAAAGTACCCTTCCAACGGGGGCGTAGGAGCTCTCGGCTCCGGCGGCGGCCGTGGCGGTTCCTTGGCACGGCGGCTTTGCGCTTTCGGGGTGAAGCATGGGTTGTATTCGCTGACCCAGGGGATTCGTGGGCGGTGGGGTTGCGTAGGACCGTGCTAGGCGGGTTAGTTAGTTGAGGAGATAGCGTGGATATGGCAAGGTACGTACATATACGGGCCTTCTCGGCCGCGGATCTTCTTTGACGGTTTCAATTGTCATTTTGGCTACCGTACCTATGTACCCTCTCCTTCCTCGACCCAGTCGGGAACTAGCCCTCTTTATACCCCGCCACTCCCGTCATCATCCCATCCCTATAAACTCCGTCCCATCTTCCCATGCAATCTCGTCCTCCGTACCCCGCCTCTCACAATCTCACCTTCGTCTCGCCGATGCTGAACTAACACGGCATGTTTCCCTACCGGATATGTATCTGATATCCACGGCACCCGTATCTTCATTCCTGTTGGCGGGCCATGCTACGCTTGGTCAGCTCCCACGTATATACATACATACATAGACAGAAAAGAACAACGGACGAACCTTTTGAATTGTACGACGGCGGGGGTCATCTTTCACGAGGTAGACGGGCATTTTATTCTGATTTAGGGAAAGTCTGCGATTAAATTTGTCTTGGCGCCTGTATTCATGCGAGGAGCCGTGGTTATGTAGGGAATGTGGTAATTCATCTTAACAAACTTCAATCTGATTCTTGTCTTTTTTCATCCTATCTAGCTAGGTAATTTTACGATTGTACGAAATCCATGTCCGCTGGGACGCCGGTCATGTTACCTTGATGGCCCATAGCTAGACTTAACGCTGCAGGGTCAACACTACCTAGTTCAGCCATACCCGCTTGGAATTGACTCATTACCATGTTTTGATCAGCCGAGATTGAGTCAAAACCCACCACGGACGTCAGAGAATCGATATTTCCATAAATCAAATCAAGAAAGTGTTCTGTTTTAGAACTCGCCAGTCGTTGAACAAGAGGGAACCCCATCGGCATGGATGCATCATTGTCCTGAGAAGCAACCTGGCCCGGCTCATCACCAGTAAAAGGTTTGTCAGCAGAGTCCGACCCAAGGAGTGTGTAGAACTCATATCCCCTATCACCAGGGTTCGTCGGCATGATTCCGGCCCCAGAAAACAACGAAGGTCTAAATATAGGCCCCGTTGCTAACCCCGCCCGTCCAACATCTCCAAGTCCCGAGACAACAGGCCCATCAGCTTGTTCCCTCATCGAAATGTCCTCCGCACTATCAGCATTCGAAAGGGCAGGGACGCTTTCCACGGTCACGCTCTGCCGGATATACCCAGGAGTTGTCTGGGAGTTATCAAGGGCAAAGGCCAGGTCAGTTGAGGACGCCATGGAGCCGGCTACGCTACGAGCTACTCCGGCGACGTCCCCGGTTTCAGCGGGGTTGGAAGGACGCGCTTCAAGACGGATGAAGGAGGCAACGGCCTGGGCGAAGTCAAGAGCTCCGGCAGCTTTGTACCGGAAGAGGGTGGAACTGATGAAGGATAGTAGGGGGGCGGAAAGAACGAGACTAGGTGGGGGGTTTGAGGGGGAAATCTTGGAGCCGGTGGGACATTGGAGGATGCCCTTGAGGAGGATCGCGAAACCTGATAAGGCGAGGAGATCGGTTTTGGCGAGGGGGAGGGTGAAGGCCAAGCATTGTTCATCGAGGATACCGGTGAGGATGACGATGCGGCGAGAGTATCTAGCAATGGCATCAACGGCAATGTTAAACCAGTTGGAAAGATTCCGCTCGAGGATGATACGGTTCAGGAGAGTACGTAGGTAGTAGTAAATGATGCCCTATGATAGTTAGTTTATGTTCTATATCTCCAATCAAGTAAACTTACCAAAACAGGCGGTCCATCCATACGGCTCGGGAACTTTGGCCGATCATTCAACGAGTGAAACTCCACTCTCTGGTCCTTTGGTAATTTCTGTTCCCAAGCCATCAACTCAGAATCAAACATCTTCAACTTCTCCATATCGATTTCCGCATCACAGACTGAGAAAGCATAGTCAAGGATATCAGCGAAAAGCTTAGAGAGCTGATACAGAGACAAAGCCGTAGATATACGAGCCGGAGAACCTGGTAAGGTTGGAAGAATCCCTTGCTCCGTGATACTTTCGTCATCTACCGCCAAGGGAAACTCGCAGTGACAGAAGTTTGAGTTGAGGAGACGTGGAAGACCCAGAGAGGCGGCGGCAAAGCTAGTTTTGTTAGCGGTGTACTTGGCATATAAACAAGGAAAACTTACCAGTCAACAGTATATAAAGTCCAAAATACCTTTTTCCGAACCTGTCGCACCAACGGGCCAAAGGTGAAATTCCGTTGGCTGTGATGTAACCCTAATCTCATGGCTGTAGCTACAGCCAACGCTCTATACTCACTGACCTGGACATGTTGACCACGCATAAGTGAGTAAATACACGCCAACAAATGACATTGTAAGCCTTCCATACTTTGGGTATTCCCCGCTTCTTTCAAGTTATGCTGCCACATCAACTCGCACGCTCTGACGTCATCCCGTTCAATACCGCGAGCGGCAACGCCGGATAAACTTAACACCAGGTAAATCTGAGCTAACTTAAGAGGGTCCTTGACACGCTCGGGGTTGTTGTAGAATACGTCGTATAGAGTGAGGAATGTCCCGCGGTCTAATACGGGGAATAGACTGGCCCATTGTGTGAAGAACATGGTGACGAGTCTGTGCATTTGTGGGCGGAGAGTTTCCGAGATGTGTACGGTGGGGTATGTGTCTCCTTTTTCCATGGTGGAAAGAACAGGGAGAGAAGGTGACTGGATGAAGGAAGTAGGTGTGAATGATGGGTTTGCGCGGACTGTTTCTTGCATTTTACGGCAGAAGAGTTCTAAGAAATGTTAGTTGGGGACATGGTAGATGTAACATGTTAACTTACCAATAAATGTCCGGCCACTGGACATGCCCATAAAGAATTGATCTGGGACAGCAGCATCGAGAAGTAACCGAGGCTTGTCAGTCATGAACTTGGGAAGTTTCTTGGCTCCCTGGTCACTACTACTCGATCTCTCGATTCCCATGGACACTCCAGTTGGTCTCAAGTCAGGCTGAGCAACACCCTGAGCCATCTCAACCGTCTCCACCACCGGGCTCACAACAGCCTCACTCTTATCAAGTCGCTCCAGATAGCTTCTATTCTCCTCCTCCAATTCTCTAACTCTATCCTCCAGACACTCCGTGTATCCCCTGGGGAATGCTCTCCTGGACAACTTATCACTAGTTCTGCACTCAAAGCCCACAGTGGTACACGCCGAACAGGTAGGACGCAGTCCGTCGCAACGGATCTTCTTGGTACGGCATCGGTCACATGCCTGGGCGATACGGGACTGTGAGTTTTTACCAACTTGGATTACCTTCATACCGGCGGTGCGGGAGGCTGGACGGGGAGAGTCGGTTGTGGATGTGGAGGTCTTGGACTTTTGTTTGCGGCGGGGAGTTGTAGGTGACATTTTGATGGTGAAGTTGTGTTAAGAAATGATGTAAATCGTTTGTAAGTCGTAGGGTCACCGAGGTGCTAGATGATAGATGATAACCAGTAACCGAAAAGGTAATACAAGACCGGTAATAAGAAAATAGAAGCCGGAAATATATATAAGTTATTCCCGATGATGCAGATTCCTAAAAGTACAAAAGTAACAATTCGTGATATAAAAAGAAGTAAACAAAACTCTGGTAATTTCTCAAAAAAAACTAACAAGACAAAAACAACCACCTTCCCAAATCTCGCCGGCTCCGTCTCTTCTTATATAGTCTGAATTAAATTCCCCCATACCTCGCATCCCACGCCACGGGAAAATCCACCAAAACAACAAGACACAAGTCATGTTCCCTTTCTTGGCACTAAAAGAGAAAGTAGCCATGTCTTCAATGAGGCAATGACACCCGCCGATTCTATGGAATTACATGGTCTTTAGGAACTAGGGGAGTGTCTTTAGTGATTCTCTAAAAGACTTAGTGGCGAGGGCTGGGTTGGAAATCTGGGGTAGTGACGGACGACGGACGTTTCGATGTTTTGGGTTTTGGGTTCTTTGAGGACAATCTGGGGAAAACTGCTGGATCGCTAGATACTTGGTCACGGGTCACTTACAGATGTGTTATGGTAATACCCATTACTGGTATGTTTATGAGTCTACATTGCATATCTACATTATCAACAGAATGCTTGAGCCTCTCTTCTCTTTCATTTTTGAGTGGATGCGATATGAGAGATAAGGGTTACAGATGACGTCTGTCAAAATAACCTTGTAGACATGGCATAAGGAACAAGATTTCCGTTGAAAAGAAGCAATCATATGATTCTCACTCATACGCGTATTCACACTCATCCCAAACTCACCCGCATCTACACTTACGTACAGTAGTCTTTTAAGTCTCACATACATATGTACACAGTATACAGACGCCTAACAAAAAAAGAAGCCACCGCTCTACATTGAATTCGCCCCATCCAGTGCCAGTCTCGACCCGACCAATCCACCCACCATTCCCAAATAGGCAATCAATCAAAGTCTCCTCGAATGATCCCGTGCCCCATCCGCATCCCAGTTCATCCGTCCAGTCCATCCAGGGTCCACCTACCTTCCTACAGCTACAAACAAAGGGGGGTGTGAGAATAACTCGGGTTTTTGTTTTGGCGTTGTACAGAGATATCGAGGGGTTGTGTTTGTGTGCATGTGTAGATTCTGTAAGGTTCGTTGATGACGTGAGTGGATTGCTAGATTAAGGTGAATAGGGATCTCGAATCAAATCAATGTATTTGGGTAGTTACATACATAGTTTTAAAGACATATTTAAGATTTTTACGCCATAGAAATACATTGTATATCCGAATTCAGAACATGTCCACAAGAGCGAAAAAACGTGGCCTTGGAAAGTTGTAGTCTATCCACGTTGTCACCTTCAAACATGAATCATTATCAACAACATACCATTCCCCCACATTTTCCCTCGGCTAGGTTTTTGAAAAATCCGGGGTAATCACGAGTCATTGGACAAACTAGCTCGCCAACCAAACTGATACTTCACCACGCCATCCGGTGTCTCCCGTAGTTTACCGAGGTGTCGATACATGCATCCCAGAACCACATTCACCCGGTGCGGTGGCATGTCTCCCTCCCCAAATAACCGGAAATCTCCTCTCTACCGCGTGACAACCTTCCATTTCAGCACATCATGTACAAGCCACCCACCAAACCTCTCATTCTCAAAACTCACTCACAGCATCTCAGAACTCGTCAGTCCAATCCAATCGTCGTCACCAACAAAAAACCACGCTAAACCACCCAAAAATCCGGGGTAAATCACACACCCCTCGAGTCAAAGTTTCCTCCCCTTTTCCCCATACTATCGCCACAGAACACATGCACGCCCCCATGTCTCCTCTTTTCTCCCCAGGGATTCCTTCCAGCCTAGTCGCCCGGTCTAAGTCAATGGAATTGGCATCCTATTTGGGAATAGCCTGTAGGATTCCCTTGGAATCTACGTTGTCGTGACTTGCCTAAGTGACTGACTTAACTTGACTGCCGGATATACAGAGACCACCGTTGATCGGGTGCCCGTGATTGGCTTCGCTAGGAAATCCGGACGAATTGTAGAGTCAGCCCAAGGGAGTTGTTTTCGACGGCTCCTGGTTGGTTGGGCGGGCGGGTTGTCTTATTTCCTGATGGGCTGTGTTAATGGATGTCAAGTCACCTGGTCTATTCATTCTTGACGCGGCAGTCTGTTCATCCTATCTCCTTAATGACAATCTTCTTTACGTATTCTTCCCCGCATTTCAATGCTTGTTAGAGCCGTGTCTTTGGATCATGTTCTATAACTGTTTGTGACTTCCCCGGATTTTTGTGTCCTGGGAATAACACGGGACAAAGAAACCACACCATGGAAGAGACACCGTTGAAGAAACACACACATGCCACTACAGAAACGCACGTAACGCCACAATGTCACTTGTTCAACTATCGTATCCAATCATCCAATGAGCTCTCCTGTATTCTTCTTTGATACATCCACATGCAAATACTCATGTATAGACCCATCTAAATCTCCTTATCCTCCTGCTTTCTCCTTTACCTTCCCCCTTTATCATCGTTCTTCCCTCTCCCCACAAAATAAATCTACATCTAGTCCCATCCTTCCCAATATCCCATCATCGTTCTCTTCATCGCCATAACCACGCCACTTCACACATCAGACCCTAATCCGACCCTATAAAACCCTACAATATCATTCGATTTTCAATCCTATTACTACGTAACCATTCCAACCACGCTTTTCAAAGAGAAAACTGGGACGGTTAAGTGACACTGCATCGGATTGTGATTTGCGACATGAGGGGGATTTAGCCGCCAACGAAATGGGGGTTATTTTTGATGTGTCTAGCTGAAATCTACTTCGCCGTCTACTTCCGACTTTTGTTGGGGGGATGATGAAGTATCGTGATTATGGCTTGATGTTGCTTGACTCTCTGATTGGGCGTTGAGGGCTTGGATTACCTGTTTGGGTGAGTACGGAAGACCGGATTGAAGGGTGGCGATATATGCTTGGACTGTTTGGTTTTCATATACCTTGGTACTCTAGGGATTGTTTTGTCAGTTACGGTCATTGTCGGAACATGTGAAACTTACCTCGTTGTTAATGTACTCCAATGCAACCTTTAGTAGATGGGCTTCCGTATAAGCAAACTGCGCGACAAGTTGATATATCCATTCTCGGTCCTCCCATAACTCTTCATGCCGATCCAGATTAAAGTGTTCCGAAATCTTCCCTAGCGCCTCGGATAAGAAACCCTTCAGCATCTCCAAAACCCGAAACTCAATGACCGGTAGAATCTCATTGCCCTCCAATAACTTCTTTCCCTCCGCAGCCTTCCCAGTGACGTCAACATCATCTAAAAACATCCGTAGTTCCTCATCCCCAGTGACTGTCCGGGCAACTTGGAAGGTGAGACCATCCTCAGCATTCAACGATGCGAGATATCCAAATGGACAATGTAGCCCTGTTCCAGGCTCATCCCAACTTTCCAAGTCACTAGGAAATGTAACCTTCGCAACCGCGCGATCTTGGAACACCGCTTTCTTAGCTTTGATAAGGGGGTCGTCTTCTAATGGGCCTCCCTCAATAGGGATGCTTAGTGGGCGTGCAGCGTTATCAATGTCAAACATGCCATAAGCAAAGAGAAACTCGGCGGCACCACGGTCAAGTCCGTAGTTGATACAGATTTGTTCACCAGGACCGACTATTTCCCCATTACAGATAACAAGAAGTACATCGCCCGTTTGCGAATCCCGTTCCCACCGTCCTTTTGCTTCAGAATCGTGATTCGCCATGTCGAGGATGGGAACCATTACGTTTCCTAACACTGGAACTTCCAATACCCGAGATCGATACCACGCATCTGCTAGTTTCCAGATCCCCTCTTCGTCGAAATCTACCATGGGGAGAATACCAAAGTCGGCACATTTTTCCCATGCCTCTTTGAATCGAGTGGCACATTGTGAGAGGACATGTAACTTTGCAGTGACCGCCGGGCCAAGCTCTGTACCGGAGAGATATGGGAGATATTCTGATGGCCAGAGGGTAGGTGTTGCAAGAAACTCGGGGAGATAATCAATATATGATGACCATGCCGTAGGTACAGCGTGAATCTTATGAGTTTTGGCAAGTCGTTGGAAGGAGAGGAACAGTGTGAAGTTCTCAGCGGGGTTCTATCTCTGTTAGTTGTTATCATACAAACGATTCAAAACCACTCACAACGGGTCCAAACTCCTCAAGTAACTTGCGAAATCCCGCATCAACCTTTGCATAGTTCTCGATATTCTCCTTACTCAAAACAACATCCCCCGGAACTCTAACAACCACCCCCTCCACCGGCTCTGTCGCAACAATCCCCTTTCCAATTTCATCATCAATCTTCCGAATCTCAGCATTCCGTATCGTCACACCATTAAACCGACACCACTTGGTCAAAACGCTATCTTCCATTTCGTCCATCATGTTCTTTACCCTCCCACACTCCCCATCTCCGGCGTCCACCGGCGTCGTTAAATCCCCACTTTCCTTATCGATAAGACCCATCAATCAATCCATTACTTTTCACAATACAGAAGCTCTATCCGCTCAACAAAAAGATCCACCACCCGCAGCTATGACGATACCACCTTAAACCCCAGTATACACGCACGCACGCACTGACTCCTACCTTGCATCTCTTTCTCGATTACTTACCGTTTTCGGTACGCCGATCGCCCATCACGGATTAACCCTATTCACCACACATCAAGATTTTCGAACTTGCGATTTCACATCTGGAGAAATTCATTTTTGAAAACCATAATTGAAATAATTACCAACCCAATATGGCCCGCGATCCGCTTATCGGTCTCGTTGGAAAACCCTCTGCGGGGAAAAGTACCACTTTGAACTCACTGACTGATGCTTCTTCCAAAGTCGGTATGTCCACCTCTCTGCATTCCCCGCTCAAAGCTAACAAGCATAGGAAATTTCCCGTATGTGAATGCATGTTTTGTGATACGGTAGAGGGATACTGACTATCTAGCTTCACCACCATCGACCCGCAACGTGCCATAGGGTATCTCCAGATCCCATGTGCCTGTGCCCGGTACGACCTTTCGGAAAAATGTAAACCCAACTATGGCTCCTGCACCACGGGCATGCGTTCCGTCCCCATTGAACTACTAGATGTAGCCGGTCTAGTCCCCGGTGCTCACGCCGGTAGAGGCCTAGGAAACAAGTTCCTCGACGACCTTCGTCATGCCGACGCACTAATCCACGTCGTTGATGCCTCTGGCACTGTTGACGCCGAAGGAAAGGAAACAAGAGGATACGACCCATCAGTCGATATTGCCTGGCTCCGGTCCGAAATCGTCGCCTGGATCTGGGGAAACTTGAAGGAGCGGTGGCCGTCGATTCGTAGACGTCACATTGCGACCAAGAGTCACCCTGTGGAGACTCTCCGTGCACAATTCGGTGGATACGGAGCGAATTTGAAGCTTGTCCAGCGGGCTCTTGATAGGTCGGGGTTGAAAGAGGCGTTGGAGGAGTGGGATGATGACCAGTTACAACATCTGATTAACTCGTTCATCGACGAGAAGTTTCCTACGGTCATTGCGTTGAATAAGATTGACCACCCGGATGCAGATAAGAATATCGCCAAGATTGCAAAGCAGCAGGACGCGGATAAACTGGTTCTGTGCTCGGCGGTTTCCGAGGTGTTTTTGAGGAAGATGGCTAAGCAGGGGTATATCCGGTACACGGAGGGCAGCGAGTTCATCGATACGAGGGAAGATTTGATTGCGGATGGTGACGAGACTGGCGGAGGTCTGAAGGAGTTGGATGATAAGAACAAGACTAGAATCGAGAATTTGAAGGATATGGTGTTATATAGGTTTGGGTCAACGGGTGTGGTACAGGTTCTACAGAAGGCGGCGGACGTCCTTGGCTTGGTTCCTATTTTCCCGGTGAGAAATATCTCGACGTTTGGTAGTGGTGGTGTCGGCGAGACAAAGGCTGTTTTTAGAGATTGTGTATTAGTCAAGAGAGGCAGCACGGTGGCCGAGGTAGCTAGGAAAGTCATGGGTGATGCGCCGATTGCGTTTGTAGAGGGCGTCGGCGGCCTGCGAGTTTCTGAGGAAGATACAGTAGGCGTTGGAAAAAACGATGTAAGTTTTCCGTTTAGATTGGAATTGTCGACGAGACTAACATGTTATAGATCCTTTCGTTCAAGGTGGGGAGAGGCCAGTAGATTGTTATGGAGATACCCAAAATGGATGATGATTATGGTACATGTATCACCTTATTATCGTGTCATGTTCATGGATGTAGAATGCGGGGAAGATGTCTGTCCGTTGGTGATGGTAATTCCGCGGTCTGTGGTTGTGTTGGGATGAGATTCAGATGGTTGTACGAGATCGGACTGTTTGTACGTGTGGGGTGTCGGTGCGACAAGTCGAGGGAGGGTAGGACTGGGGTTGATAGTTTAGGTTGCCGGGGTTGCCTTCCGATTCCGAACTCCGGCTGGATTTTTGTGTTCATCGGGACGCTGTTGGTAAGCTGCGAGTTAGTCTATTCCGTGACCAGCCGGTTCTGACTAGTGGGTCATCAGATCTGAGGAGTTTGTTGTGACCCTAGTGTGGCTGTGATGTACATAGGGTTGTTTGGGTTTAAGACTGGTGGTGTGATATTTGGGGCGTTTTTGAGGGACTTTAAAAGTTTAACACTCATGAGTCTAGACTACGTTTATGAGTCGTTATGACTTATAGTACAGAGTAGTCCGTTTGAAAGACGGTGACATCATATAGACTAGAATCGGCATCTCACCAACAGCTTCAGTCGCAAGGATCGAATGGCCTGATGGACGGTCAGCGTAGATAAGACACGCTTATCCGTAAAGTTTTCATTACACTATCTTAGAAGGGTTACTGGAGTTGTCGCCACAGGGTTATTTCGACTTTTCAGATAGAGAAGCATGGCGTGTAAGTTGTCGGTTATTTCGGAAGGTGTCACGGGAATCTTGTGGAGTTGAGCAAGGCTCATCCGGCGAGGATGGTTGTACAACGTTGATTGATGTCAGTTTTGACGTGTGTATGTGTATATCTATAGACACATCTAGATGCGGATATGTCATGGCTATAGATTCTCACAGCCAGGTAAGTTCCTCCCGACTTCATCCACAAAGACATAGCCACAAACACACCCAGAACATAACAATACACCACTCCCCAATACCACCCACACATGTCCAAAAATTCCGCCCGTCCCATGATCTCGCCCAGACCTCATCCATAAACGGCCCCTGCGAAGCACCTTCCATAACCCCTGCTAGCTCCCAAATCAGCCCATCAATGACAACCGACTCATTGGGCAGCACGCTGATTGGTCGGGCCACGCCGACTAGCCTTGGACATCTGGTGATGATGGCGAGACTATCAGGATAGGACGATGGTGTATTTTTGGAGATGAGATGCGATGAGAACTTTGTGGGGGATTTGCATTGTGCATTTGGTGGACGGACGAGGCGTGGCCGCACTGTTGGTGTGGTCTTTTTTGGGTGTGGGGATGTGGGCTGATTTTGGGTGTAAGTCCGGATTTGTATGTACATACATATGTAGATGAGAGATGACCTTTATATAGGAGATTTGGAGATGAGATTTAGTATAAATAGCTCTCTATATCCGCCGCACTACCCAATACATTCTTGCTCCCTCACCCTCATCGGCACAATCACATCCCATCATCATCCATTCCAACCTTCAAGTTTCCACACTCACCAATACCAACCTCACTCCAAAATGTCCGCCTTCAACGCCGCCTCCCGCATCGCCACGCGCCGCAACTTCTCCCTCATAACCCGCATGCGCACTATCGCCCGCGCAATGGAACCCCACCCCTTCCAACGGCTCCCCGTGACCCAGGCGCCGTACCCCGCCGACTACAAGCCTATACTTCTGAATGCCGGAAAGCGTTTTGTCATGTAAGTTTTTGGAGCTTCTCTGGGTATACTTCTTTGGTCGTGAATCTGGTAAACTAACACTCCTTCTCCTTTCTAGTTTCGGTGGCTTGTTTAGCGCTGTTATGGGGTGGCCTTTAGTTGCGGAGAAGATGCTTGATGGACATGTCTAGATTTAGATGGTTGTCTTTTTTCTTGGTCTTGTTCTTGTTCTTGTTCTTTCCTTTGTCGTGTTCGTACAGGTAGTGGGCCGCTCGGTCTCGGGTGGTTCTTTCGTTTTCGGGTTACATTTAGCATTGGGGTTTTGCATTTGATGTTCATTACATTTTACATTCTATTTCTCAGTTTACATTTTGGCTTTCTTTTTTTGTCTGTGTGAGTGCAGTTGTTTTTGTACATGTTCTAGTTTATACCCGGATACGCCGTATTGTGGGGCCGTGTACCGGCTCGTGCCGAACACGACAGGGGTATTCGGATGGAGAGTGACAGGTCGGTGAAGGACAAGTGAAAGCTGTCTGAGAGTTGGTTGTTTCTGCATATGTATGTACATGGTAGGGTACGATGACTGAGGCAGAGAATGGCTGTGATCACAACCATAGCCGTCGTATTTATTCTATCCACTCTCCCCGTCCTACTCATCATGAAACACACTCATTCACTTCCCTTTTTGTCTTTATCCCAACCATCAAGATGTCTCCCCTTCTTTCCGCCGCTCATATCATCACCCGCCGGGCCGTCCCCATGGCATCCCGGTCCATGGCTACCGTTGCTCCCAAGGTCCGCCCGGTCAAAATTAACCATAACTTTGCCATTTCCAAGGGTGCCGAGTGTCTTGGGGTGTAAGTATTCTTGTTTATTCATGTCTTGTCGTTTACTGACGGTAGCTGATGTTAGGTTCACTTTTGTATTTGGGTTTGCTATGGGGTGGCCTTTGCTTGCGGAGGCTATTTGTGATGGACATATGTAGATTGCCACTTTGGGAGGTTGTCCTGTCACGTCTGGTTGCTTCAAGATATGCGGTTCTACTTCTAGTTTGATGGGTTGGTTGTGTTACCATCCCGGGATCCATCTTGATGGCTTGTACGAGTCTCGATATAAACAACAACTTTCATATCCTCCTATCATCAAGGAGAAGATTATGTACACTCCCGTATATAGTTAGTAAATACCATAACTTGGTTATAAAACTTGTCTTGTTCATGTACTCTACAGTCTGTCTCTAAAACTACCACTCTCACCAACCAAAAAAAAATCGGCCCTCCGCCACAAGCCCGAATAATCCCCAATAGCACACCCTCTATCATCACCGGCCGCGTGGCCCAATGGCAAGGCGTTTGACTACGAATCAAAAGATTGTGGGTTCGAATCCCATCGTGGTCACGGATTTCTTTTTGCACTTTTTACCATGTCAAGCTATAAAAGTGGATAACGATGTTAATGAAGCTATGAATGTAACGAAAGCAATGTCTTAAACATGTCCGTCGACTAGGTACTCTGCGAGAAAACACCAACCCATTACGAAGGTAAAGGCAGGTGTGAAGCTAGGCATGTTAGTTGGTGATGTTTTTTTCTGGATGAAAAGACGTACTATATTAAAGTTTTGGCGCGGGTTTTTATAGCGTGATTATAGGAGTTTGTGATGGAGGTTTTAGGAATGACAGAGGTTGTCGAGATGGATCGGGTGGTCAAGATGGATCTTGGAAGGGTCGCACGGCGGAAGGCGAGACGAGCGGTAGTTGTAAAAGTAGACATGTCGGAAACTAAATAGTTGTTGTGGATATTTCCAAGTCACGAAGAAGGGACAAGTAAATGCGTATAATGGCTGTCAATTTATAATGGCAAACCCCCTTGACTCCCCGATTCGCCGTTCACATCGGGGACTGCCCTCGGCGAATGGTGTGTAGGAATCGGCGATGGTCGGTGTACCCCGAGAAACAAAACTACTGATGCCGTCACGGGGGAGTTACATTGGGATATAGGAAAGGATATAACATATACATGTACCCATTACAAATAGTCTCTGCAAGAAGATGTTAGCCGAGCACTGAAAGGAAGGTAAAGGTGAATTGAGGATGTGGCGTACGATGGACATGAACGACAAGCTGACTAAACAATAGAAAATGATGAATTACCGAGTAACAACTCGTATGCTAATTATGCAAAACCGAAAAAAAAAA
>NETU01000608.1:34897-82929 GCA_003032515.1 Huntiella decipiens
CATCTTCTCCGCAAACAAAGGCCATCCCATAACAGCAGAGAACAGACCGCCGAAACTATATCAAGTTAGACAGTTATCCAACTATCGTACGCAACCGACCAAAGGGAGGAAAGAAAAAACTTACATGACAAGACGCTTTCCGGCATTCATGATAAGGGGGGTATAGTTGGCTTGGAAGGAGGTTTGGGACACGGGGAGGCGCTGAAAGGGGTGGTCCATGGTAGGAGCGATTGTGCGGAGACGGGTCAGGAGGGAGAAGGTGCGGCGAGAGGCCATGCGGGAGGCGACGTTGATGGGAGACATTTTGATGGTTTGGTGATTTGTAGATGGTGGATAATTGTGGTTGTGAGTGGAACTCGATGATATCTGAAGTGATGATGATATTGGTTGATGGTGGTGAGAAGAGAGAAGAAGATCATTGGTTCGGAAACGGGTGTGCCTATCTATTTATACTACTAACCTCCCTCAGAAACTTCCTCTCATTTCCGTAACCACCCGTGGTTCCTCCAGCCATAGTCATAATCACACCACATACCCCACAACCGTCATCCCAAGTCCAAACTGTGCGTTCCTGCCTTACGCCATGTCTCAATGCATGTAAATAAGCGTATACAACCTTCTTCAATTCATTCAGTCCCAAGAAATACACCCTGGTATAAGATATCTAGATGCTCTGATAGTCTCGCCATCATCACCAGATCGGCCCCACAGATATCTATGATCTGGCCAATCAGATAACAGCCCGGTTTGTCGGTCGTTGGTAGTGGGCTGATTTTGGGATTTCCGCAGGGATTTGCTGGGGTGGACAGGGCTGTTCTGGCGTGACTATGGAGTGTTGGCGGAATTATTAGGCTTGTTGAGTTGAGACTGAGATTTTCAGGTTTAGTGTTGATGGAGGTTTCAATGTCATTGAGAAGTGAAGATTCACTTATAAGTAATTCACAAGTAGCTGTACGTACACGTGTAAGTAGAACAAATCACCATATCCACAACATCAATTAAAACGCCGTACCACCATCCTTCTTTCTTCTACTATGTGTCCTACATACGTGCAACCAACAACTCATCGAGTCAGTAATGATGATTCAATGCTCCACCAGGATAATACCGGAAACTTTCCTGTTCCATCCGTGTCTGATTACAGAAACCTCGACTTGAATTCCTTTGACATCCACATGACCTCCATCCAAAACAAACCCTACTAATGACCAACCACTAGGGTCACACTTACCATTCCACGTGACTATGACATCATCATTACAAATAAGGGTTTCCAAATATCCAAGGCCTCCCCCCACCGCCAAGAATCCCGGCAGATAATTCCCGCTTCCGGCAACTCATAAGCGGTCCACCCGACGAATGCGAACAGGAGAAAAAAACAGAAAGGGTTTGACGCATTCTACCTTGCGGCCTAGAATGGATCACGGGATGGCCTGTGAGGCGGGGAAGGAGTGAGGAACCAAGAAAAGACGGGTGGTATTTTTGGAAGTTTGGATCGTTGGATAAGTTGGTGCCTGGCGATGGAATTTGACAATAATGAGATTGTGGCTGGGCTGGGCTGCTTTTTTTTTCTGTTACCTTCTCTTGTGCCACTTATGTACATCATATGTAGAACAAGGAAGACATCCAGAAAAAAAAAAGGTTGGCGTCACCAGAACAGAAAAAAAGAAGCTGCATATGTAATCATCTCCCTCACCCGTCACCACGTCACAAGGTGGCAAGTAATGACGTCGTAAGCCTTCCCCTCCTACCTCTTTGCACCACCCCGGTCCACCTCGGACCAAACCCACCCCACCAACCCGAGCGCTCGCGGGCTCCAGAAAAGAAAAGAAAACCACCCATAAGCTACATCAGAAGCTCTTTGAGAAGAGTGAGTGGCCCTCTCCATTCCGTCCCGTCCGTCCCCAATGCAGCTGAATCCCTTGGAAACCCTTGTCGGTTCTCCTCACTTCACCGGCACGTCATACGGGGTGGTCCCCCGCGCACCAGAAAAACATACAGTGTCGGCCGCTCGCGGAATTCGCTTTTTCTATTTAGGGGCCTTTTTGGGAGTGTGAAATTCCCTGTTGGTTGGTGGTGCTACAAGGCGGTTGGGGGATGTGATTTAAGAAGAAGAGTTCCGCAACTGTTTGAGGTATTTCTTTCTTTTTCTTTTCTTCTTTACCTTTTTATTTTATTTTTCTGGTATACATATTAGTTCATATTCATTCACAATGGCTTTCACTGCTAGGTGTGTTTCTTGACTTGGGTAGAGAGGTTGTTAGGGCTTTTGAATGCGATGGGATGGACTTACATCATCATCCATTCTTTTCTCTTCTCTCTAGCTTCTCGCCTGGCCATTTAGACATACATAACTAACGTCATCAATCTAGCGACATCTGCAAGATCATTCTCGCCATCATCCTCCCGCCCGTCGGAGTTCTCCTCGAGCGTGGTGTCGGCGCCGACTTCTGCATTAACATTCTCCTCACAATTCTCGGTACGTCCTTTTCAAAACCTTCATCTCATCTAAAACAAAACTAACAAGCTTATTCTCATAGGTTACATCCCTGGTATCATTCACGCGCTATACATCATCTTGAAATATTAAACATGCCGAAATAACCATGACGCATGCCGCGCGAGCCGAATCTTCCGCCCTCTGCCGTCTTTGCCGGTGGTGGATCAGTGGCTGGAGTGGGGTTCGACCGGGTTTAATGATTTTATTCGCTTTTGGGGTTTTTGTCTTTTTTTGTTTTTTTCTCATTTTCCTTTTGTCTTGGTTGGAACTCGATATCACGGGCGATTTCCCAGGTTCTTTTTTGATTCTTGCTTTTTATTCATCGTAGTGAATGGATATTTCTCATTCCACCCTTTCCACAAACTAAAAAAAAGAGTGTCTTTCTCGTGAATATAAAAATGTACAACCTATACAAACCTAACAATGCCAAGTAAAAAAAAACAAAAGCAGTAATACAAATAAAACGCCCAAATAGTCCCTTTCTTTCTTTCATTCTTTCCAAATCTAAGCAGATCCCATCATCAAACTCTCCACCATTCCCGTCGTCGCCGCCGCAACCTGTGCCCGTTCAACTTCTCTCCGAACCTTCCTTCTCAACTGTCCAAAGCCCTCCGCCATCTCGGAATTCTCCTCGGCGAAACCCGCATATAACTCCAACAATATAATGCCCACTTCCGCACAAACACTGACATACCGAGGATCCACAATATGCTTAACAACCCACTTAAGCACCGGACTAACCCCCCTCTCATCTCTACCTTCCAACGCCGCTTTAATCGCATTACGATGCCGTAACGCAACAAACACAGTGAGAACCGTAACTGGCTTATACTCCGGAGACGACCGGTCAACCACCGCATCTAACGCCTGTACGTAGTGTCCATGACGTAAATCCTTCTGCCACTGTTTCTCCCTCTTAATCTTTGCCGAGTTACCTCTCTCCTCGGCAATAACCACATCAACGCCCTCTCCAACCAAATCCAACCGTTTCCGCAAGCTAAGCGCGCGCTTCTTCTTGCCATTCTTAGCATCATGTGCCGCGATAGTTCCAGCTAACAAAGCCTCCATTTCACGTTCGCGCTCCTTGGCCTTGGTTGCTTCAGCACCGGTTAACCGGGTACGAATGGATAGAGCACCAGAGGCCATACCCACGGCCAAGTGGCGATCGACGGCATCCGAGCCGTTTCCGGCATCGACCACCTGAAGAGAGAGAATGGGCGATGGGTATTTAGTGGTGTTTACAACGTTCCAGCCCGTGGTTTCAAACACCTTTACGTGTCCGTCAAGAGCACCAGAAAGGACACGACGGCCACCGGAGGCGAGAGAAAGGGAAGTCACCGTCTTTTGATGGTTAGAGATGAGATGGAGGGGACGTCCGGCGACAAGGTCGAGAACCGAGATGTTATTTCCAGAGGCCGCGAGAAGAGTCGTTCCCGAGGGAAGGGCAAGGACGTCCTCGATGGGATCGGCGTGTTTGAAGGTCATGGCAGCTTGTCCGCTGCTTCCATTGCCCAACCGAGGATCCCAGATTTTGACTGTACCATCGTAGGAACCAGAAGCTAAGAGGGCGGCCATGCTCCCTGGGAGGAAGGTAGCTGAGCGGACGTAGTCGGTATGGCCGTGGAATTGTCTGGTGGGCTTGTTGGCGGTTAAATCCCACAGACAAACGGTTCTATCATCGGACGCTGACATGACGGTGGTCAATTCAGTTGGCGAGAACTTAGTCACCCAAACCGGCTGCTTATGGTGCACCCATGTTCTCAAGATAGATCTCGAGTTAACATCAAAGATCTGAATCTTCCCCGTATCCTCACCGGCCACCAAAATCCGTCCATCCCTTCTAATCTCACCACACCTCGCAATATCGCCGAACCGCGCAATATTCTTCACCGGCTTGCGCGTACGGATCGAGTACAACTGGATGCGCGTACCACTGGTCACCGCAAACAAGTCATTTGCCGCGCCTCCGGGAAGTACACTGGACAGACCACTAACGGCGCTGGTGGGCGACGAGATGTGTGTGACGGATTGGCCTCCGGGGAGAGAGAAGAGAAGCTGGTTCTTGAAGGACTTCCAGTAGCGTTGTTCGGCGGTGAATGGCGTGGGACCCTGGGCGAGTTTCACCTGTTGGAGAGGAACCACGGAGGTGGCCATTTTTGATATATATAGATATATATGTCGAGATATGTGGGTTCGGGTGTCGTGGAATGGTCGTCTTCAGACGGGTTTTGCTGGTACGGCTACCTAGGTATATTATCCCGTCGCAAGAAATCAAGCGTTCAATTTTTTTCTGGGTCGTTATCTTATCCGAAGTGGGGCATCACCGGGGTATGCAGGTGCAGACCAGCAAGCCAGGGTGCACGATGATGAAAGGACAGGCAGGAGGACACAAGGGTTGATGATAGGCGCGAAAAACAGAAGCATCATAATTCATCAAGACAGAGCGAGCTAACTATCTCATCTAGGGGATATTCTACAACTTTGCCTTTTCGGCCACGACACCGACTTTATATTTATCGCCATATTTGGTCAAGACGTTCTCTCCGTGATATTTCCAGAATGCCTTGGTGGCATCTTTCCCAGCGAACCGCTTGAGAACCTTTTCGCCGCCGGGATGTTCCTCGAGGAAGTCTATCTCTTGTTAGAAAAAAAGCGGTCCGTAAACAAAAAAAAGGGGAGATGAACTTACTTGTTACATCGTAGACGTTCTTCTCAATGATGAACCAGAAGCCATTAGAGGCGTCCTTGTGCTTGGCTACGTCGGTAGTAGTGTATGTAGACATTTTTGTTGTTTGGTTGATAAATGAAGATGGAAAGAAAGAAAAGAAGAAAAAGTTAACCAATCCAAGCTTCCCCAATTCAATCAAGTTTAGTTGACGGGATGGCGGGAGAATTATTGACTAGGGGGGGTTTATGTAGATTATTTGAAAAGATGCCGAGGCTTGAATTGTCTGGGCGTCGTACAAAGACGGGAGGAGCTGGAATGGGGAGAAAATGGAATCAAAGGTTCATGTGATAATTGGAGATTGTGCCTTTTTTTATATAAGTTATGTTATATAGAAACTAGAACTCCACGATGAAGTGCATCCATGAATATGTTTGCGAATTGGGAGGTGCGACCTTGACAGTCACTTTGTTCACGTTTTTCCATGGCTTTAGGGAGCCATTCCATGATACTTTGGATGCGATGTTCGTTCTAAAGGGAGAGTGTTAGTCAAAATTACAGAAGCACTCTCACGAGGAACACTTACTGATGGATGTGTACTCCCCCATTCCGGAGTTTCCTGTCCACTTCTCTTCTCCATCACATCCATCCTCTTCCAGAAATTCACCGCCTCTCGTGGGTCATAACACGCCTCAGCCATAAGCATCAACCCGATGAAATCCGCCTCGCTTTCTTGTACTCTACTCATGGGCATTTGGAATACATAATCCAACATGCCTGGTAACACGTAGGCCGCTGCGATGAATAGTGGTGGGATGACGTAGGATAAGGCGAGAAGTGAATACGTTAGAATGTTACTACCAATTGCCGAGGATTGTCGTTCGCCAAAGTGTTGCGCGAGGTTATGTGCTATTTCGTGACCGAGGACTGCTGCGAGGCCGTCTTCATTACGGGTTACACGGAAGATACCGTCGAAGACGAAGACTTTACCGCCGGGAAGAACGAAGGCGTTCATGGTGTCTATTCCTTGTTAGCCTTTGACATTTCAAACTCAGCCTTTAAATACTCACTTGGATCATGAATAACTCTAACCTCCCACTCCTTATCCCCCATCCCACTAACGGGAATCAACCGTTCCATAACCCTCTTCACCATCTTCGTCCTCGGGTCCCACTCCGGTAGGAACCTCCCACCCTGACTCTCAACCTCATAAATGACCCGTTTAACCTGTTCATCAACCACCTTCCCCTCACCGTCTCCATAACAATTAAACCTCCGTCTCCCAGAAACCGGCACCGTCTGTAAATTCGCCACATAAAAGACCACCGCTGTACCGGCACACGTCGCGATGAACGTCCAGGTGATCGGGGACCGGGCAGTTTCACTTGCGCGTTCGTACGTGAAGAGGGGTTTTGCCTGGGAGAGACGGAATTGGTGGGAGAGTGAGATGCGTTGAGAGTGAGATAGGGTTTCTTCGATTGGTGGGTCGTTGGGCGATTGGGAGGGGTTCATGGGGATTTTCCGATTTGGTGGACGTCGGTAGAGACGGCTTGTGGAGGGGAGTGGCGGACGGAAGGTCTGGAGGAGTTGACGACGGAACATGGTGATGGTGATGATTATGACGCGCCAGAGTAGTCTGTATATGAATTAAATATTAATCTTGTAAGTTGACGTTGAAATTCATGACTTCCAGTCTACATGGATGAGTTAATGACGTTGTCACCACAATGACGACTGGTTCCAGAAATAACCCTAAGATGGTAAATCGAGCCAAGTCACGTGATGTAATCCATATTGGCTCTTTCAAGGTAGATCCAACAGGAGCTTTAAGTAAGGGGCATGTATCAAACTGTCATATCATGTTGGACGACTTATGACGTACTTTTTTATGTACTCTGACGCGCATTCACAATGTGACGACCGGTGTACAAACTTGATAACAAAAATCACTGATTTGACCAAGAAAATCCCATTCCTGATCCTTTTCCCATCTTTTTATGTCGCCCGGGATGTCCGGGCGACCAAGGCTGATGGATGAGAAGATATCCACACAAGGTGGGTCCCTCTTCATATCTCATTGTCTTTAAAAAGACCATGTAAGAACCTCCTTCTATACACTCTGTAGAGATCACCAACACGCCAAACAAAATGACAAACTTATCTACTATAACCCCCCAATTCCCTCCACCCAAGAGCCAAGGCGATCCTCTCGCCGAAAGCCCATCTATACAGTCCTTGATCACCATCTTATCACTTATCCCCCATATTGAAGGTGGATACTTCTCCGAAACCGACCGAGACCCGGTTCTTGTTCCGTCACCCTTCCCAGACCCGCCTGCTTCCGAGGAGACATTCTCTCTTGTATCTCTTCGTCCCGGGTATACACCTGGATTCCGCAACGCCAGCACCTCTATTTATTACCTTATTACCCCACACTCGTCGGCCGGCAGGTTCCATGCTAACCGCGCGAGAACAATCCACACTTTACATTCGGGACGGGGGAGATATGTTCTGGTTCATGAGGATGGAAGAGTAGAGACGTTTGTAGTGGGGAAGAACGTTCAGAGCGGTGAGAGATTACAGTGGGTTGTAGAGGGGAATGTTTGGAAGGCTAGTTACTTATTACCTGATGTGCAAGGAGAGGAGACTAGTGAGGGTCTCTTGATTTCCGAGACCGTTGTCCCTGGGTTTGAGTATCAGGATCACGCTTTCATGGAGAAGAACAAGTTGGTAGAGTTAATTGGTGAAGAACAAGCGGAACAGTTGGCTTGGTTGGTTAGACCTTCTCAAGAAAATAAATAATATATTCTATCAAGATTCTTCCATTACCACATCTACCTTTTGTCGTCTTTCCAACTCGCCTTCAAACGGCTTCCGCCCAATAACAACCCGATACTTATGATAAGCATGGATACTCCGATCACTAACATCCCTTCTCACCGCCGTCAACCCCGCTTCAATTTCCTCTTTAGATCTACCAAAGTATCGATTCATCGGCATATACGAGAACCCACCCAGACCTTCCCGGTAGATATGTTCCCATTGTCTTCCCAGTTCTTTATATTTAGCCGACCGTGGCCACGTGTTACAAGGTACTTTATACACCACTTCCTGGACATCCACGAAACCCGCGGCTTCCATCCAGCTGGTTAGGTGTGGAGCGATATCCAGTGAACGGCCTAAAGCCTTGGTTGCTTCGCATATTTCTCGACCCCATGTGGCGAGGGCGGAGGTCTCAAGGAGGGTATTGTCGTCGGAGAAGGCGGTTGCTTCGATTTCTTGACATTCGAGCCAGCCGCCGGGGGTGAGGTTATCTAGGCTTTGTTGGATTATGGTCTTGTTGTAGTCGATGAATGAGCCGAGACAGAATCGGACGTGGATGTAGTCGAAGGGTTCACTGTAATGCCATGTATCTTCGCTAGTGGTGGAGTTAGTAAGCGTTGTAGAAATAGAGTATACAGTCATGACTTACGCATCTTCAACGAAGAAATGAACGTTTGGAGGGACGGCACTTGGTTGGATGGGACAGAGATCGTTCCCTTGGACGCGAGACTCGGGGAACATGTCGGCAAAGTCGATTGCCCAAAGGCCATTTCCTGTGGCTACATCGAGGACGTTCAGAGGTGGTTGTGCGCGAGTCCAAGGGGCAAAATGGAGAGCTCCATTAGCCACTTGGTTAAGCAAGTAATACTGTGCTTCTGACCGGGCCATTTCCATTTGATCGTTGGGGTAAAGATATGCTACAACAGTCAGTATATACTCCAAGAATACATTAAATTAACATACCGCCACTCCGAAAGGCAGGATACGTCCGACCGAATTCCTCGGGGTAGTCCAAAACACTTTCTGATAAAGACTGGTCGTCTCTTACCGAGGGGGTACAAGCTTCGTTAGCCACGTAACACCACCGGGATATCCAAGCTAACCAACTCACCGAGGATCCAAGAACAAACTACTAGTAGTAGCATTAGGCTAACCCCGTCCAACGTCAGTAAAACCACCAACAACGACAAACAATCAACGCACCCGACTTACATCAGGCTCCAGAAAACTGCTACTTGGAGGGTACATTCTCGACGGATTCGGGCCCGCAACATGCATATGTTGAAAAGTAAAGTCATATCTAGAACTCCCCGGCGCCGGCGGACTATTCGGTGATGACAATGCACCTGTGCCCTGCCCTACCGAAGTAACCGAGGCACTCGCAGACCGCGGAGTCGTCGGCGTAGCCGGTTGCGCGACACTTCCAGGGCGAGATCGTCGACCACGGACAAGACTTGGGAGACGGGGCATGACGAGGTAAAGCAAATAGCGTAGGTTTTCGGAGCCAGTAGGGAAAAGAACATGGAAGTGACCGTTTGTTGAGAGATATTACCGTCTATTTATGGGGTGGTAGTGTGGGGGTTATTGTTGAGCTGTCAGGACCGGGTTTTCGGGTCTTAACAATGCTTTTTTGGAAGAATAGAAGGAAGGAGGCGAAGAAGGGAGGATGTTTTACGGGAGAGATTTAGAGGTCCTACTTTGGGACCCTGGGAGATTATACCCAAGAGGATGTCGACATACAATACACATGTGGTAATGCCGCCTGGCGAGACTGAGTTCTCTCCAGAAAGACAGACACATAGGATCCAATGGATTCCCTTGGCCCCAGGGTTTCTTTTTCCCGGCTCCTTGGACATTTATTGGATTTATCGCTTACCGCCTCACTGGGACGAATACCTAAATGTGCGTAAAAGGATATATCCCCTTGTTCTGGGTATTCTCCGTAAAATAGTTGTGTGAATATGCAGTAGTCATATGATTTGACAGCCCCCGTCCAAGTATTTACCGCGGAGAATGTCAAAAAGCCACTGTCACTTTATTCGGACCACATTCTCGGAGATACCCAAAAAGCTAGACATTCCGCCTTTCTGCACCTTCTTTATACGCCCGGTGTAAGTAATCCAATCCCTTGGGATATAGAAGCCTTATTCGTCATGCCCGAGAGACGAGTTAAAAACCACACAACCAGCTAGGTCAGCTTTGCCCTAGTGACTTGCCGTCTCGTCACACTTGGGGCAACTGGGTCCTTGTTGTATTGTATGTCCATACATATGTACATACATACATACCTATGCAAGCGGAGTGCATGGACCGTCGGGAATCATCCCTTGGACATGGGACTTGACGGGGATGAATCCGGCGCCACGGGTTTACATGTTTCTATGTTTTACATACAATCTGCAGTTCCCCAGTCCATCCCACCGGGCAACGTGGATCTCCTCCGGCACTCATAACGCCGAGAGTCCGTCAACATCAACAATTCCTATCACAATCTTCACCATCACCGAAAATCACCATATCGCCAGAACACACAAGTCAATGCTCACCAGGATCTTCAAAGCCCCCACAACAACCACAACTATACCTACCCAGTCTGCCCACCCAATGGTCCCAAAAGGGCGGGTCCTCATGCTCGTCAGTCCTCTTCCCCAAAGAAAAAAGCAAAGACAAAGACAAAGAAAAACAGGAAAACTCCTTCTATGGCTCCTCCTCCTTTCTCTTTTCTTCTCTTTCTTCGGGCGTCCCTCCAAAGTCCCAGTCCGACGGCTACATATTCACCAGGGGGCGGGGTTCGTTCTTCAGCTGCATACTCGTATTATAATAGGATTGATCTGTAATCACTTTCTGTCGGCCCTTCCTTCACTTCCTTTCTCACCGTCGGATCGGAACCTCCAACGGATGTCGGCTAATGAACGGATATAGGGTTTGGGAAACCCTGGCGCCACAGAAGGGGTGGTACAGGACGTCATCGCGCGGCTGATTCACGTGAATACAGGGCGATGATGAGGCGAAATGACACGGGAGAAATTGTATTTCTGTCCAACTAGTTTGTCTTTTTTTTCTTTTGGATTTTTACACTTACAATTTTGTGAATTACCATATTCAAAATGTTTACTCCACGTTTAGCCCATCTTTATGAGGTCTCCCTCGTCGCTCTTTTCGTGCGTAAGTCAATGCCCATCTACCCACTTTAAACCCTTATCCCCGCTAACTACCCCACAGCTTTAACCCTCAGTCTCTCTGCTATTCTGTCGCCTACTTGGGCGACATATGCAGTTGACAGTCCGGATGGTCATTTAATACGCTCGAGTGTGGGGCTACACCAGTCGTGTAGTAACCAGCTTGTGCAAAAATGCACGCCATTCCCATCGGCAGCCCTCTGTGACCGGGATACCGAAGGGTTTTGTCCATTGTGGAAAACCCTTGGGTTCTTAAGCTACCTAAGTGTAGTCTTTCTCGCTGTCTCTATCCTGTGCGCCGTGGTAATCATCACTGGCGGAGGCGTCACTGTTGCTGAAGATGAGCGCCGTCGTGGCGGGTGGAAAGTCCTTGCTATTGGGCTTGCTGGGGCTGCGACTGCGCAGCTTTGGGCGGTTGCTGTGTTGGAGTATACGGTGCGTTGGTCGAGTGTCTTCCGGGTTGAGGGATGGGTCATTGGAAGGGCCGGTTTCTATATGATTGGAGGCTTAGGTTCGGCCTTTTTGGCTTTGATGGGTGTTGTGGGTGTTGGTGTGTTGATTGGCGAGGAGGGCGCTATTACACTTGACGATCCGATTTTAACACATGATGGAAATGGCTCGTCGCGTGTTGAAGATACCGAGGAGGTCGAGACTGTTTAGATGTCTTGGTCAGGCTACACGGCAGCTGCATATACATAAATGACACTCAATATTCAATCAATATCTATTCATCCATCTTACAGTAATCACTTTCGTGCATCAATAATCATAACCCAAGTTGATTAGGGTTATCTTACTCCGCGGAGACCGGTGGACGGCGGTAATTGGTGGATATAGGGGAGAATTACCGGCTTGGGGGCAAACCCGGTGTAACGAGATACATGACCGAGTGAATAGGAAACTAAACCGGACGTAGGAAGGATGTGATCGGTCGGTGGCTGGATATCATTTACTTTATCGGACGGGAATATAGATAATACGAAGGAATTAACGCTCTGATTGAAGGGATTGGTGTGTATGTATACTGTAAGAGCGTTATAAAGTAGTACTTTTTTGTACACTTTGTGAATTGCCTAGTTTTCTTCTTTTCACATCAACTTTGACAAAATGCCCCAATTCACAGATACTGAGTGGCAGGAGATAGAAAAGGAGTTACCTACCACAAGTGACCCCCATCTCCAGAAATACCTCGATGGCCGCACCGAGCTAATCGCCCAGGAAGCCAAACAGCGCAGCGGTATGTTCTCCATTCTCCAGATAAGCCTCCCATTCTAACAACCGTAGATGCCGCCTTCCGTGATTCTCTCTCCCCCACGGCCCAGAAAGCCCATGAGATCGTCTCGCGTATTCGCGCCCAGGAGATAGAATCTCTCTGGACACCCGCTACCGAAGATGCCATTGCCCAGGCTGAACATGTAGCTCTTTACCCCGGCATGATGTTCACGCATGCCAAGAATCTCATGGAGCAGAGTCGGCTTTGGAAGATTGTACAAAAGATGCCCAAGGGTACCTTACTCCACGCCCATATGGAGGCGACCGTGGACTTTGAGTATCTCTTTGGGGAGATTTTGAAAATGGAAAACATGTGTTTTGCCGCCGTAGGGTCGCTGGAGACACATGAGAAGAGAGAGAACACCAAGATCTTCTTTCGTTATCGGAAGGAGGTTACGGGATCGGTTTTCCCTTGGGCTGCGGAGTATCCTGGTATGACCTGGCTCCCGGCGGCTAATGTCGCTGACGCCTTCCCTGAGGGTGGCCGTGCAGGTTTCCTTAAGTGGGTCCAGTCGAGATGTTCTCTGGCTAGTGAACACTCGGAGCAACACTACCGGGGCGTCGACCATATCTGGACCAAATTCATCGAATGCTTCGCCGTCACCCGGAACGCTCTAAACTACGAGCCTGTAACCCGGGTTCTTTTCCGTCGGCTCATGCGGGAACTATACGATGACGGTGTCATGTGGGCAGAAATCCGGTTCGTTTGGCCGGCGCTTTATTACCGGGAGTTTAGCGAGACGCCGGAACCGGATAACACGCTGTTTCTCACTGTGGTAGATGAGGAGGTGAAAAAGTTTAAGGAGGAGAACCCGGGATTCTGGGGCGTCCGGTTCATTTGTACGACGATTAGATCGGGTACCCCGCGCATGATCATGAATACCATGGATGAGACTCTGTTACAGAAGGCGGCGTTCCCACATTTAATCGCGGGTTTCGACATGGTTGGCCCGGAGGACCGTGGAAGACCTATCAAGGATGTTCTTCCCGAGTTATTCTGGTTCCGGAAGCAATGTACCGAGGAGAACATTGAGATGCCCTTCTTCTTCCATGCCGGCGAAACACTCGGCGATGGAAGCGACACCGATAACAACCTCTTCGACGCCATTCTCCTCGGAACCCGCCGAATCGGCCACGGTTTCTCTCTATTCAAACACCCTCTTCTCATCGACATGGTCCGGGAAAAGAAGATTCTTATTGAATCTTGTCCCATTTCTAACGAGGTACTACGGCTCACGGGATCGATCATGTCCCATCCGTTACCCGCGTTACTAGCCAGAGGTGTCCCGTGTTCACTGAACAATGACGACCCCGCCATGCTAGGCCAGGGGAAATCAGGCATGTCTCATGACTTCTGGCAGGCTCTCCAGGGCTGGGGGAACTTGGGTCTTGCCGGATTGGGTAGCTTGGCGGAGAATAGTGTTCGGTGGGCGGCGTTTGAAGATCAGTCTACGGAGGAGTGGGGCCGTGGTGTCCGGGAGGGGAATGTCGGTGTCAAGGGAGAACACCTCGCGACTTGGAAGAACCAGTGGGAGGGATTCTGCGCTTGGATTGTAGAGGAATTCGGCGACGAGATTTAAGATAGCCACATAAATATATACTCACATGTTGTGGACTTCCTAATTGGGATACATGATAGTGACGCACCAAAAAAGCGGGGCTGGCGTGTGTACCCCTCCTCAGCCGGCTACATCCGGGGAAATACCCGTGAGAAATTCCCAAACCTCATCACACATATCAATGACAACTCTCTTCCGCAAACTCCGCATACTCCCGTCTCTCCTCCGGAGTCCGCAACGTCTTTCTCATCTCTACAAATCCACATTAAGTCCTTCCAAAATGGGTCTTCTCCGCGCGCCCGTCAAAATCGCCTGTGTGCAAATGGCCGCTGGCCCCGATAAACCCGCCAATCTCGCCAAAGCCACCAGCAACATCCTCCTAGCCGCCTCGTCGGGCGCCAATATCGTCGTGCTCCCAGAGTGCTTTAACTCGCCGTATGGCTGTGACTTTTTCCCTTCGTATGCTGAGGACCTTTCCGAGGGCAAGATTGAACAGGCGGAAAGTTACTTGGCGTTGAGTAGGGCGGCTAAGGAGGCGGGTGTTTATCTTGTGGGTGGGAGTATCCCGGAGGTTGTTCGTGGGGATGGTGAGGGTGTACCTGATCGGTTTTATAACACGAGTATGGTCTTTGATCGGGCTGGCAAGCTTCTTGCTACGCATCGTAAGGTGCATCTGTTTGATATTGATATTCCCGGCAAAATCACCTTCCGTGAATCCGAGGTTCTTTCTCCCGGATCCCACGCTACGGTCGTCGATCTCCCTGATTACGGGCGAATCGGCGTGGGTATCTGTTATGACATGCGGTTCCCCGCACTTGCTGCCATTGCGGCTGAGAATGGATGCTTTGCATTTGTTGTCCCTGGCGCATTCAATTTGACTACGGGGCCTCTTCATTGGGAGTTATTAGCGAGAGCTAGAGCTGTGGATAACCAGTTTTATGTCGTTTTGTGTTCGCCTGCTAGAGCGGGTGATGGATATCAAGCTTGGGGTCACAGTATGGTGGTGGATCCTATGGCTAAGGTGCTTGGGGAGGCTGGCACTGGAGAGGACATTGTACTGGTTGAGTTGAACGAGACGGGGGCTATTGAGGAGGCGAGAAGTGGGATTCCAATTACCACGCAAAGACGGTATGACGTGTACAAGAACGTAGCGGAGGGAGCCAAGGTTGTAATTTCATAGGCACATTCTATTCATAACTGTATTCTTATTTTATTGTGTAAACCACTTCTTGTTTACTGGAGAGCCTTCTTGGCGAACTTGGGGAGCACGAAAGCGGCCTCGTGAACCTCAGCGCTGTAGTAGCGGCACAGCTTATCCTCCTCCTCGGGAGACCACTTGCGCAGAGGCTTACCGAGAACGGCGTTGGGGTCCTTGGAGCACACCATGAAGCCGATCTGACCGGAGGGGTACGAGGGGATGGTGGTGAAAGCGTACTCAGCAACGGGGAAGACGGACTTGCAGTCCTTCTTGAGCTGGGTGATCAAGGGAAGGTGGAGCCAGATGGACTCGGCTATATAGGAGGGGAAATTGTTAGTTTCACTGTGTTTCTACGGATGGAGCACTGGTTACGACATACCCTGGGTGGTAATCACACCGCCCTCACGGAGAGCGTCGTGAAGAAGCTGGAAGTAGGGCTTCTGGAAGAGAGACTCGGCGGGACCCTCGGGATCCGAAGAGTCGGTGATGATGACATCAAAGGTGTTCTTGAAGTCGTCAAGGAACTTGAATCCATCACCAATGTGCACGCGTGACTTGGGGTGGTCCAGGCCAACAGCCATATCAGGAAGAAACTGCTTAGACAGTCTAGGAACAGCCTCATCAATGTCGCAAAGGATAGCCTCCTCGACGCAGTCGTGCTTGACGACCTCACGGAGGACACCACCATCACCACCGCCGATAACAAGGACCTTCTTGGGGTTGGGGTGGGAGTTAAGAGCCAGGTGGGCAATCATCTCCTGGTAGGAGAACTCGTCACGCTCGCAGCACTGCACGACGTTGTCGAGAACGAGCATCTTGCCGTGGTCGGTAGACTCGAAGAAGAGGACATCCTGGTACTGGGACTTCTCCTTGTGAAGGATCTTCTTGACGCGGAAGATGTTGGCGACGCCAGGCCACATGTTGGAGATTTCGCGGAACCAGCCATCTACGATGCGTGGAAAGGTCCGGTTAGCGGGGTTTGTTCACTTGGCCGGGGGGCGGAATAGACGCATGTGCCGTCCGTCACAACTTACCCTGGATGGTGGGGTGGGTGAGCTCTTCAGTAGACATCTTGATTGTTGGTTAGACTATACGTTGATATGTCGAATCGAAAACAGAAAATCAAAAGAGCTCCCGTTAAACTATCGCGGAAAACTCTGACCGGCGAGGTGTAGGTGGGGTTACCGCATTAGGAAACTGAGGGGTCCTAATTATTTTGGAGACGGACCGACACCAGCCGCTGGCAGCTGTTTCATTAATAGCCCAGTAGCCGGTTCACCCGGTACGTAACATTGAAAGTGTTGAACTGACAGGATCACGATTTGTTTCAGTCAACTAGACAGGAACATGGTAACATACCTGATTTATGTTGTGAGCCCTTTTGACGGGGCTATCGCGCTGTAAGTCTCGGCGCACGTGGAAATTCTGTACCAAGGGGGCTCTCCACCCGGCGACACTCCGGGCCCCCACGTGCCGGGCACGGCCAAATCTAAACTGCAGACTGTTGCGATAAACGAGGGCATTTAACAGATAACGGGCGCCCGAGGATACACCTCGCACCGTCGGTTCCATGACTCGTTTTTGTGTAGAGAATGTCGGTCCGCTCAGATCGCATAGAATGTGGTGTGTTGCGATTTTGATGTGCAGTGCATGTTGGGTGTGTTGTACAATACTGGTCGCTAGTTATGTACAGACAGCTATAGACATAGAAAACACACGGGTGGGCGGATTTCCGTGAGTGACACACAAAGAAACCAAGGTTTGACGGGAACTGGCGGGTGGCAGACATACAATACACATGGTTGCCGGCAAGAATTGGGATATCTCGGGCCAGTGTTAGATCAAAGACCAAACAGAGTGTCTATGCGTAAGTCAAATATATACACACGTCCACTCACTTAAATGTATACAAGCAAACCATGAAATCACAAATATACCAAGGCTTTCTTTGAAAAAGGAAAAAAGCCCCAAACTAGAAAAGATATCCAACCAAGGAGAAGAAAAAGCCTCGTCTCTAAAAATCCCACCCGCCCGTAGTAGTAAAGTCCAAGATCAAGAGGCCCCAACTCAAGCAATTTACAACAGCCGAAGACCCTCGTCATGTGCATATCATGCCTGTCTTGTCTACCCGCAAAGAATTCTTATTTCCTTCCCGTCCCGACATCAAGCACGCGCTTCCAGAAACCCCACCGCAACATATAAACGGGGCGAAGAATCTCGATAAGGCCGTCTCGTATCGAGAAGTGTCGGAGCCGCTTGGTTCGTCTTTTTGTTTTCCATGGGCATTTAGCTAGCTTGTTTTTTTCACTGCCGGTGTCAGAAATCCTGACAGAATCAGCTGGGGAGAAGATGAAAAGAAGCTACTACCGATTTGGCTTCAATTTCCTTGTTAAGGTCTTGCGCTATGCTCTAGTGTTTGGGGCTTCTGGACTCGGACGGGTCTGGGGTCGGATATTTATATGGCCGTGTTTCCTCGAACGACAGCAGCCACACAAACAGCAATCACCTCCGAGGGAAGCATATATATTGAAAAGGTGGTTTCGTGTCCGTAATTCCTTTTTAGGCAGCATCTTTACAGATGAGGACCTACCCTGCCGTACAAACGACCTCATATGAAGTTGTATCTATTTTTTTCCCTCCCGCGCGTCGCTTCAAGCAAACTTAAGGCTTTGCTATGATGGCTTAAAGGTTTGTTACCCACCCACCATTATGATAGTGAAAGCAATAATCCTGTCAATCTATTGTCGCCATGATCTTTTCGTAGTCCTAGCAGCTGCACGGTATGAAAATCTCCGTCGTTCGCCTCAAATATTACACTGCAAGTAGCCCGCTCGAACCTCCCCCATCATTTGTAACACGCAACTTTGGTTTTCCCTACAGCTTTGTCACCACCAAGTCTAAATCAAGAACCTCCTCCGCTATTTGGGTGTTCTCCGTTCCCAACCCGGCAGGAGACGATCAACAAGACCATGAAAGATCCCTTGACAAGTCCCTAGGAACCCTATCATCGATCGATCGGTGGTTAATCGTTGTAACCTCTCGGTATGCTTCATTACGTAGCATCCGTAATCTTATTCATCTCCTTGCCCCCCCACATCCACAGACATCATGGCGTTTGAACGACACCTCCCACTCCCCAGTGTTGCAAATGCTACTGTAAACCTAAGCCAAGGGAAACCTCCCTAGCACAAACGGAGATCTGGAGTGGTCTCGACCGTGGCCCACTGTGCTTCATATCTCTCACATCGTGCCACTTTGCTAGAGAGTCAGTGTACTGCCTCTATGTATGCACATGACGAGCAGGAACCATTGATACACGGACTTGTCTTTGATCGTCTACTGTAACTTTACTGAATGATCAATGCTAAACTCGGCTACTCAGGTATAACTCGCACGTTGCAAGTCTCGGGATTTCCCAAAAGGGACCATGGGTGGCCTTGCTTTTTTGTGCATAACGTGGGTGACCGGAAGAAGAGCCATGGTTGGATTGTTTGATGAACACCTAAAACATCGCGTAGGCCGTCTGACTTTAGACGGCTAGACTAGATAGGCGCTCCTAGTGTACATGTATTTCATGCGCATTACAATCGACATCTCAACACCCATATACCAAACGAAACGGCCTATGATACTCAACTTTGACGGGCGATGATAACACCTTTCGACCTCTTTGCAATGCCATGTTGACACCTTTAGGCAGCATGACAATGCTCACCCCACAGACAACCCGCCACGTTCACAAAGTCCATACGCTGCTAAGGATGACTACATGCATGTCAATGCTCAGACTCTATGGCATGCCGGTGATGGAAAAGTGCCAATACCGAGTGCACCATCCGACACAGGCCAACACACTGCACGTCAATGTCATCATCGTGAATGTGGGATTTCCTTCTTGAGAGATAAATGAAGATGCCGGAGTGCCTCCAGGCTGGCAACCATGATCGCTTGATCGATCCGATAAGGCCGACACCATGCATGGAACTACATTTTGTTGCCGCTGGTTCGGCAACTAACTCGCTTCCCACATCACGAACATTTGAGCGGATGCAGTGACATGTAGCGGCACGTGTCGTGGCTGGTAAAATGGCAAGAAAGCCGAGAAATGGGTAGCATGGATGTAACAATAGGCCTTCGGCGTATGCAACACTGTATACATACATATGCAGCCACCAAGCATCGTCACGTTAGCAATTTGCCCACATTACAATAATGCAAAGCCAACAAGCCCGTGGGCATCCACGAAAACATCATGAACTCGTAGAGAGGAAATTAGAGGTGGCACTGGTCAGGACAAAGGTTCGTCGCTAGAAGCTGTCATGCTCTTGGCTATTAAGATATGTTAGCGATATAATCCGACACAGGAAGGTCCTCTAAAATAGGCGGCCGTTTAGGATTTCGTTTGAACAAACAACTCCAACTTGGCATGTGGTATTGGTTACGGCGCCTGAGCGGTAAATTCCGGATATTCGTATAATACCCCGCTCAGTATCTTGATGTAGAAGACGAGGTAGCGAATGGTTTCCTTAGACCAGATTGACAAATTTGAAGTGCCGCGAAGAGCGCTGAATACTCCAGCTGTGTACATACAGAGCACTAAACAACCCGAGCACAATCTGCGCCGCAACTCCCACGTATCAGGATACACAATAACCATCTGTACAATGTTTTGTACCAGATTTCCTTCAAAACACATGTTAACGGTATAAATCTGCACCGACGGCATGAGTAAACAGGTTGTGCGTCCGTGACTCGGCGCAACACAAGGCCGGCCGTTATGGCTGTGTGCGCGGACGTGGCAAAGCAGCAAAAACTGGAGAATAAAAAGTATACGAAGAGAAAAGTTGGTTGATAGAAAAGAGAAAGGTATGTGCCATTGCGTTTGTTAACTGTTCTTGGCCACACAGACTATGGCAAGGATTTACCCTATTGATCTCATGCACACAACAGGTGGCGATAAAGAAAGATCAAGAAAAGACATCGAGTGAGACATGACACCAAAAACCAGATACCGGACCTGGTAAGGAATTGATGCGTTGTGTCTCCATACCTAGATATATTGGTTCCTGAAATAAACACAACTCCACGAGGCTGAGATCTTTTAATCTGGATAGCCTTGCGTAACATCGATGTGGTAGTATACAGTGGTACAAGAAAACGAATCACAGGTCCCTGAGAAAGGTAGCTATAGCTTGAATGCCACCTTTCAGGCGGGTACCAGACAAGAAAAACGGTGGTACGAGGGTGGCGGGACAATGGTAAGTAAAAAAAGTCAGGAGAAGGACGTATCGTACCGTTGCATTCCCTATTCTAGACCAATACTAAATGCCGAGCCTCCAAATCGTAGAGGCGGAGGCGATCCGAGCATTTCTTGATATGTATGTATGTACACATCGATTTTACCACGGAGTTAGGAGTTATTAGATTTCAGGCGCTTCATGGCTTGTTTCGATCAGTGTGACAACCAAATATTCTACACACATCTGATAGAGAAAACGGTGGGGAAAAGATCTTTGCTTTGGCTTTGCGCAGGTACGAAAGACTAGGCATGAGCTATTTGATAGCATTCAGGAGCGGGCTCACGGTCTCCCGTAGCTAGTTTAGTTTGAATGTACGGCGCTTTGATTTTGCAGGGACACGGACTCATATGCCGATTCTGTAGGGTTAGGGTGGGTTAAAGTTGATTCTGGACTTGGTGATTGATCATGTCGAATGTTTGAATAGACAAGATGAATGTGTATGTAAATATTGTTGGATGTTTAGAGTTTTTTCTGTTAAGATGACTTGTTGGATATTCGGATTGAGCAAGAGCGTAATACGACTTGTAAAGGATATTAACTACCGAATTGGATCCAACAAAAATGCAGTGTCAACGGCATTTCCCGATCCATTCCTTAGCCGCTAAAACAAGAAGCAAATTCGTGGACGTTAGGCGAGGATTTTATGGAGCATATGGAGCAAGTAAACTACAGGGACCAGCCGACGATGTATACTTGACAATGCAAACAAAGCCGGAGGAACAACTATGAACATGCAAATCACCACCCTAATTCAGCTGTCGGGTTGATAGGCATTCGGGAAGCCGAGTCCGTAAAGTGACGATCTGTCGTGGCTTCCCGTTAGACTACAAGGTCGACTTACTTAGCATATATCCACATGGAATGATGGTCTGTTTCGGGAGGCCCGTTTGGTGGGACCGCGTTGCTGCCGCGGGTCGTTGACTTGTCCGAGGGGGAAGGTACGTTTCTGTTTTGAACATATCGCCATTTCTCCGGTGCTAAGTACGGAATGTTTTTTGAACTAGAGTTCCGTGCCGTGTTAGATTGCAAACGTATATGTACATATACACTTGAATATTCCCCGATTAACTCAACGAGGCATTTTCCGTAGGTGTGACACCAGGGGGCCATGAGTTTACTATACCGCCATCATGTATCCGAGGTTGTCACTGACATGTGAGTTGGATGAGGGGATGGTGATCTACGGTTTTCTTTCCCAGGACTAAAGACGAAACTTTGGTTCAGAGGGAGCCTTGCGGAACTGGTGATGTCCCAAAACAGATGTAACCGTGATGGGTTCTACAGTAAATGACTTGTGTCCTTCACCCTATGCAACGAAACAGTAGGCAGGGAACGAGGATCGGCACACCCTGGATATACCGGACAGGCCAGGGGTTCTTCTTCGGGCTGTCGGTCTTGCAAGTGAGGCTAGAAGGTCAAATCTCACTCAAGTGACGGATATTGACGAGTGAAGAAGAAGGAAAATAGGTGATGAAACAATCGGCCCCATATTAAACAAAATAAAAGTAGCACGACAAGTTACGCCCTTCACGTGGTAATAAGGACACATCCCCGTCTGTCACTTCTCAACTGCATAGCAAACCCCGTTCCATCACAGTCCCAACCCCACCTCGCCATCCTAGTTTGTTTTTTTCTGTCCTGCCACCGTAAACGTCACCTCCCTATTACCGACTAGATATCTAACTGTGGATGAAAAGGCCTATGTATCTTGGTGGACATGCCCCATATACATGTGTATGCCTTGCCCCGCCATATTTGACTTCGTAATCGGCCGCCGTAAGTCACCGGCGACCTCCTGAATAAATGTACAAACACTGCCCGACTGGCCGGTTACGGCCTGTCAGTTCCGCGGGTCTTCATCGCAAAAGCGACCCGGTTATAGGCTACCGTAGAATAACCCACGATAATGCAGGCAAGAGGCGGTCTGTACATAGGGTACATAAGCAAGTATGATGCATGTTGCCCATGCCAATGCGTGTAAGCCTGCATGGTGATCATCACGTTGTCGTGACGTTCTACCGTCAGATTGGAAATTACCGGCAGTCTCCCTACCTCCCCTCGCGGAAGTGGATCTTTGAAATGCGAATTGCTCCTTCAACGGACATGTTCGCTTCTCGAGCACCGCCTATTCGGGGCACTGCATGGCAACGGCGTCGCCCTGTATTCTAGGTTTCAAGGACTCCTATCACATCCCATGTGTCAAAAGGTAACGGTAACTTTCCAATGGTAAGGCCAAAACGACCAAAGGAACCAGAAAAAGAAAATCAAAAGAAGAAAACCTATGGAGCCATGTTCTTCCCCCCTAGAAATCTCCGATGATGACATGCCTGGCTGTCGCTACCCTACACATAATTCCTTCCTGGTAACGAGCTGCGGTCTTTCGCTAGTTGGCGAGGGGCTTACACCAAGAACACTGGGTATATGCGAGTCCATCCACAGAAGGAAGCAAACTCATGGTGGCGTGAAGAAGAAAATGGAGAAGGGGAATACGCATGTGGCTATGAATGCCTTGCATTTCTTTTTCTGCAAACCATGTTTCTTCAAGTCGTTTTGCTTTTGATGGGATAACGTGCGTGGGTATTGTTGGTTTTTTTTTGTTGATGGGGCTTATTAATGATGAAATGTCTAGAAGACCATGGGGGCCTTGATGATCTGAATATGTCGTGTTGCAAAGATCATATAAAAACATGCACATAGGGTCTAATGTATTGCCAATGTCAATGCGGGTCGTCGGCAGAAGAGCAAATCCCATTATAGCAAAAAGGGACGTGTCATGTCATATATCAAAGTATGATACCAATACTCTAAGTAAGCACACAGCAAAGTTCACAAAGTAAATATGCTTCAGGTAAATGTGTACTACAAACGAGGGATTATCCGGCCGTATACACTTACTTTTTGTTTAACAAACCAGAAGCGAATGTCAATCATGACAAACGTGACATCGGGGAATAAGGAAAGGAATGCAGAAAAAGCAACGCTTGTCCCCCTTCAATATAGCCAAGACGGCGAACTCCAAATGGGGAAGACTTACATTTGACCCCTGATGTTTTCACGTTTTATCTCTACTAAGCCCGTAAGAATCGGACTGAACAAGCTCATGCGGTTGAAAGCTACAGGTAAACACATTTGTATACAGAAGGATTTTTCGTGGCTTTTTTTTTAGGCCTTGTTCGTAGAATTTTGTGGCGTCGCTTAAGAAATGGATATTTAATAGTTTGAGAGAAGACTACGAGGCCAGCCTCGTGTTTAGGGTAAAGTGAACAAAAGCAGGATTTTGGGGGGACGTCCCGTGATAATGATCGACCTTTGAAGGGGAAGCACGGATACGCATTTTTCTTGTCTTTTTTTCTGCTTCTTCTTCTTTCTTTGTTCTTAAGGGAGGAAAGACGGATTTGGCAGGGTAAAGAAACTAGAAGCGCGGGAATATATTCGTAGTGTGGATGGTAATGTCGTTATTTGGAAAGGATCTGCCAAATCCAAGGAGAGAGAACACTCAAATGATGGTTTCTAGAAGGATTTAGTTTGTCCGGGAGACACTTCGGCTGCGGCATCTAGGAGACGGCCGACTGGCCATGTATGGACAAATTATATGGGTATCTAATTACTGACCTATGACTAGTACGAACATATGTATGCAGGTCCATATAGACCGTAGAATTTGGCAAGGAAATTTTTGTGCATGGGCACATAATGTATTCGTGTCCCATGTTTGCTTGTGCTTCTTTGGCCGTCCATGTCAGCCTGCACTGATTTAATCAGGATGACTATTATGCTTTTGGCAGGTGAGGGGCGGCGATCCTACATCTGTGCTTCTGTGGAAAAACTTACAGAGACTGTGGCCTAGGCCGGGATTATTTCTTCGATAAACACATGTTGGTGCTGTTGTTTTCGGGTGACGGGTGGAAGACTTCTTTTTTGGGAGTCGTGGCGTTTGAAGTATGTTTGTGGTCTATGTATGGAAGTCGTATATTGAAGGCGTGCGTATACATGTATGTAAAAATAATGTGTATGATATTGATAGCAAGTATAGATGTTAGCTGACATCACTTGCTATGTATGTACTCTTTATCAAGAACATCCAACATACCCGAAATACCCCCAAAACAAGTATCCATGCTATGGTAGAACAATAAGAGCCGACAACAGAAATACTACGGTGAGTCTTTTGATGTGGTTCTTTGCTTAGATCCTTCCACGTGATTAAATGGTTTACATTTTCTGCTTTGGGTCACTGAAAGGGTTAGGATTAATTCAATGAACAGGTTGAAATTCAAAGACTACCTGTGACGGGCGTTTGTTCATATGAGATGGAATGACACCAATGTTGGTGACTACGGCATGTCATCACAGACAAAAACATCTTTGATCAAAGACAGGGAGAAGCGTACTTGTGCGTACCATTCCGATAGCGACTACAAGATAGGAATGAAAACTGAAGACAAGAGATCGGTGAGTACACATGTCTATTAGATTCGCATCCGGAATCAGCCAGCCGATGTTGAGCGTGAGGGGCGTTCTATACCTGCAGGCAACCAGCATATGTTCGTAGGTTCTTTTATTTTGGGCATGTATATTTACCAGTTTGTGCACATACTCTAGGTTCTGTGGCGTTTGATGCGGCGGCGGCGGCTTACAATCAGCTGAAGAAGGCGGCTGACGAACCGCCGAGTCACTAACCATGCGTGGTAAAGCTCTTCAATCACTTGGCACGTTGGATGAGATTCCTAAACATCACGTTTCCTTCATGGTATTCAGCTGGAAAGAAACGAACAAACGCCCAGAACGGGAAGGGAAGGAAGAGTAGACGACCAACAGGAAGAAACGCCGACAACGTGACAAAGGGAAAGAATCCGAAAGAACGGGGATGGGGCCTGCTACACTTGGCGAGAGAAATCCCGACCTGGGGTTGGTTGTGTGTAGGTGAGTTTAGATACAGACAGACGTACAGACATAGCATTGTTGATTGTTCAAGGCAAAGAGTTGGAGAATATAGGCTTGGTTTTGGCTTGGCTTTGTCTGGTTTTGGTTGACCAATGTAGAGACATGGTTTGTTGCTGAGGCGGCAATGGTGTTTTGCTATCGAGATTGTAGAATGGGTCATGTCTTGAGTTGTAGCGAGGAAGGGGGTGAACAACACCAGACCGAACAAAGACATCTTTTGCAACCCCGTTTGATTCCGTAGTCTGCACATGATAATCGACACTTTCAAATAGTATCTTCTAAATGAGTTCCCCTCAATGTACCAAAATACATCTTCTCCTTCTTCGCACGCCCGTCAATTCCAGTTCACCCAAAGTAAGTCTGAAATTATCAAGTCACGTATTAGCTACTCTTATGGCAACGGCCCCGCCGGACTTCCCTATTGTCGTCAACTCCAAAGAGTCCTCCTTCCCTCCTGTTCTGCTTCTCCGTGAACGACACTGGCCCAAGCACCTCAAGTTTTCAACCCTCGCACATAAAAAAAGAAAATCCAACGAAAAAGAAAAATAAAATCAATAATCATCCATTTGATCAAACATGTTACTTTTCTTACAATACATGTGTTACCCCATGTGGAAGGGGTCCGCAAGATCAAATCCCCTGCATTTTATCGAGGTACACGGCCTGGGTCTTCCTGTAATCCCGAGTCGCTGTAACATCACTTTTTCTCCTTGGCTTGTCTCCCCTCCGCCCCCCAATCCTGGTCCGACCTCCACCATGGCACCTTGCCATGTCTTTACATCGAGACCAGGGCATTGAACAAGAAGAAGACCTCCGCGACAAACTGCACTTATAAAGAGAACAGGAGACCCGGAACTTGCTTGGCTGGCTGTCTCTTGTCTTTTACCGGTGATCCTCTTGTTAACCAACCAGTTTGCTGCTTTGCAACTTTGTCAACATTTCCAAGCTTTACCTTGCATTACTATTACATCCAAGACGACCTTTCTTTTTAACTAGAGTCGTTCATTGTCTTTACATCTACACTATATACCCCCACCTCGTTTACCAACCAAAAAAGTTTAACTTCGTATTACTCTGTCCTACTATACAGCCATAACAACAATATTTCCATACCACCGTCTTTATTTCAGCTTCTACAAAATTGTTCCTTACCTTCCGCCACCTCTAAGGATCCTATTACAGTACAGCTCTTCATCGCCATCCTTCCTTTCCGTCTATTAGCCTAGTCTAAACTTTCCTGCGACCTTAAATATCAACCATCGACTATCTTTCAACTCCAAAATCTCCCGTGGACTGTCTTCCTTGAACGACGGGTCCCGTTGAGATTTTATTACATCCACATTCACAATTTCAGACGACGGCCAAATGCCATTCATGTGCTTCGGCAGCCGGAAGTCAGACGACGGTGGTGCCGCCCATTCGCGACACCTCGATCGTTTGATCCGTGCTGATGAGAAGAGATTGGAGAGAGAAGTGAAGCTTCTTCTTCTCGGTACGTCATATATCTGTATACATGGTATACCAAACAATAACTAACAGCCATTCCCCCTCACATTAGGTGCTGGTGAATCTGGAAAGTCTACTATTCTCAAACAGATGAAGCTCATTTACGCAACGGGTTTCTCCAACAACGAAAAACTTGAGTGGAAGCCAGTTATCTTCAACAACATTGTGCACTCCTTCCGGGTGATTTACGGCGCTATGCAGGAGCTCGGTCTGGATTTCCAATACCCCAACAACGAGCAAAACATGGAATTTATCCTCGCCGATGTCGACCTTGATGCTAGAGATCAATTCCCCGAGCACTATGACGTGGCTATCAAGAACCTTTGGCATGATGCCGGTGTTAGAGAAGCCATGTCCAAGGGCAATGAATTCGCCCTGCATGACAACCTCAGCTAGTAAGTTTAATCCGACCTTTTTGCCCTGTCTCAAGTGCCGGTGTCTCCGCGCTCATGCACTAGCTTTCTCCATCTATTTTCCGCGCAACTAGCTAACCCTGACACCCTTTCCTCTAGTTTCATGAACGAAATCGACCGTGTATGGGATCCTTCATTTGTCCCCACCAACCAAGACATTCTTCGCGCTCGTCTGCGGACAACCGGTATCACCGAGACCTTATTTGACTTGGGCCAAATCACTTACCGCATGTTCGATGTTGGTGGTCAGCGTTCAGAACGTAAAAAGTGGATCCACTGCTTCGAGAACGTCACCTGTCTGCTTTTCCTGGTTGCTATTTCTGGTTATGATCAGTGCTTAGTGGAGGATAAGGACGGTAACCAGATGAACGAAGCTCTCATGCTCTGGGAGTCAGTAGCCAACTCGCATTGGTTCGCCAAGTCCTCTCTTATTCTGTTCTTGAACAAGATCGATTTGTTCAAGGATAAGCTTATGGTCTCGCCATTGGCGGATCATGGTTTCACCGATTACTCTGGCCCACCAGACGATTGGAGACAGGCGTCCAAGTACTTCATGCACAAGTTCCAGAGTCTCAACCGGAATAGTGAAAAGGAGATTTACGGCCACTTAACCAACGCCACCGATACCAACCTGCTCAAGATCACCATGACCAGTGTGCAGGATATGATTATCCAGCGGAATCTCAAGACGCTTATCCTGTAAGCGCACTTGTATGGTGATGTTTCGGTGTGGAATGTACAGTTATGAATCTTTTCGTTGGGCCTCGTCATTATGGCTCCCCTGTTTCTTGTTGTTGGTTTGGGTCGTTTTGCTTTTTCGGTCTGCATATCTCCTGTTTGCTTGTTTGGGTTTTCTTTTCTTTTTTTTACTCTTTATTCCCTGATTGCCGGTTGCATTGTTTGGTCTTTTTGGGAACGACTAGATTACTGCGTTCAAAATCCCGGTGTCTTGTTTCTTTTTATTTTCGGCGTTTGTTTAACATTTACGGGCCACACGAGCCTTTGAAGGGAGTCATTTTGCTCCCAAGCACATGTTTTTTGCTGAGGCAAGTTTGGAATTGGGATACCTTTTGGGTTTTTACAGAACGGACCGGGCCTTGGGTTTTCCTTGTATGTACATAACATAATGTACTGTTGTTTGTTTCTCTTGATCATTCATCTCGATATCTGCTGAATATGATTTGTCTATGTGTGTAGCTTGAATTGAATACCATGTGACTCCATGATGTCATTTTGTGGTACCTGATCTGGTGTTCTCCTCGATCCTCTAGCGCTTTTGTGGTACTCGATAAAGAGAACCGACGCGCGCTTATAAAGCGACACAGAGGCTCTTGACACGGTAAGGCCCGTTATGAACGGGTAGATAGGGACCTCCCGTTGCTACCCGCACATGACAGTCAGTTCGCTAGTGGGAAAATAGGAACAGGCACGATGACGACTTTGACATCTCGGTTGTGGCTTCGGTCGGCCAAATAACGGCCCTGTTAAAAAAGCGACTCTCGCATGCAGGTATCCGCTCGCGCTCGATTATCCGACGTCGTTGTGCATGATGGTGGGTTGGTGATGTTGTATTGCATATTTGTAAGCAGGACAGGGGTTATTCGTTGTACGGTTATCGTGAACCTGGGTTACTTAGGGTATGCTAAGATAACGGACCGGTAAGATTGGTAATCCGGTGGTTGCTCCGGTGGAGATGTATAATCACAGATGGAGATAACATTGTCCCGTGCGGATGTCTAGTCGGAAGGTTCTCGTCAATGTTTAAAAGTTGTCTAGTAGCCGTTTAAAGTGTCTCTTGAGATATACCTTTCTGGAAGTCCTGACTACTACATCTAGTTAGATCAGCCACTATCACATTCTTCCAAGCGCCACACTAAAGTTTTCTCAACGTCGACGATTCTTCTGTTTAAGATTCTATCATTCTTCAAATCTCAGCTCCCCCACAGAGGTAAAAAGTAGAAACTGGAAGCAACTTGTGCCGCAGTGTAGCACCGGCATACCTTCGGCTCGGCCCTTGTTTCTGTAAGTGTTTTGAGTGATAACCACGACTGTGCCAATTCATGCAATCAATGTTTGTTTCTCCCGCCATATTGATCCGCCAAGGGATGAACATGCGTTATCAACAAGGAAAAAAAAACCATCTTGCGTTCGCGTTCGCCCTCCTGCGCCCGCCTTTGCCCCGCGAACGCAAATCGCACCATAGAGCCACAGCATGTGCCAACCCCACCATATCGTCAAAAGTGGGCCAACCAGAGGCGTCGCGCAAAGCAGCAAAATGATGCAATTCCCTCATCTTAATCGCCCATCGCAAACTCACGTTGCTATTGTGAACCTGTCTGACTAACACATTGTTCTCGTTGGCTGTTTAGTCCAGACAATTCAATCCAGACCAGCTCTTGAACAGGAAGTTCCCAGCCGTCCCTTTGCAGCTTGTTGTGGACGCAGAGGTCTAGGCTTTTTTGCACTTGATTTTTTTTTTTTCACAGTTGCCGTGTATTTACTCTTTTGGGGAGTATTGGAACAGAAATATTGGGAAGGCACAGGCTTGAACGTGAAAAAAATCAAGGCATTGACGGGTTGTGGTTGCAAAAGCCACAAGGGTAGTTTCTCAGGGAGAGTGATCCGGTTCTTTAAACAAGTGAAAACAGAGAGCAAGTGAAATTTTGACTTTTCCAAAGCATTGAGAAAATCATCTTCTTTCTCTGCGGATATCAGGAAAGTCATCAAAGTTTTTTAGCTTGTCACTTTGTCTTCATCTTCGCTTACCCCTCTTAACATATTGCCATGGGTCTCTTGTAAGTCACGCATCTGCCTGCATAGGATTTGCAGCACTCAACTGACCGATCACAGAGCACTTGGTACTGCCTTGGAATGGGCTGAGGCGAGAAAGACCGCCAACCAAGTTAGAGAATGGGGTATTTTGGTATGTTGAATGGCCTTGAATGTATGATTCAGGGAAAGTAGCTGACGGTAACAGCAATTGTTGTCCATTTGGAACAAGGCCAAGACCAAGGAATGCGATGCCTTGTTGTGGGGTGACGAGGTGAGTTTCATTTTGAAAGCCTATAGCCTAGTAGTAGGCAGAATGACTGATTATATATAGATTGAGTACTTGGTGGTTGTATATGATGATAAGAAGCCTAGTGTTCTTGTGTCTCTGCGCCAGGCTGAGATCCTAGAGCAACTCTCGGGTTTAAAGAATGTTGTTCTTCAAGACGCTGAGGGTAACTCGAAGGAGTAAGTTACTATGTTAGCTGATACCGACTGGATACACTCGGCTAACAATCTACCAGACACGCTATGCCCGTCTTCCATCCCGAGTTTGGACGCTTCATGCTGGAGACTACTCCTGGTGAGCCATGGGGCATCACTCCCAAGGATCTTCTTGCTGTCGAGCCTGACATGCGTCTGCGCCGTAAGCTTGCTCGCGCTCACATGCTGCCCACTGAATACCCTATCACTCTTACCACCTTCCCTCGTCTTGGTTCGCCTGGCGTCTTCTCTGACCCATACTATCCGCCATCAGGAGACAAGCTTCGCTCGCAGTTTGTACCTGATGAAATTGCAAACCCGCACATTCGCTTCCCTACACTGGCTGCCAACATCCGTGAGCGCCGTGGCCGTAAGGTCCAGGTCAACGTACCAGTTTTCTTCGATGAGAAGACGCCTAAGCCATGGATTGACCCCACTGTCAACTTTGACATGCACACCTGGCCGGAAGACGATGATGTGCGTAACGGGGCGGCCCCGCAAAACTTCATCCACATGGACTCCATGGCTTTCGGCATGGGTTCGTGCTGTCTGCAAATCACTTTCCAGGCTAAGAATTTGGGCGAGGCTCGTACCATGTATGATATGTTGAGCCCATTGGGTCCCATTATGTTGGCCTTGACAGCGGCTACTCCCATTTACAAGGGCTTCCTGGCAGACACTGATGTGCGGTGGAACCAGATCGGCGCGGCAGTTGACGACCGCACACCTGAAGAACTTGGTGAGAAGCCGCTCAAAGATTCGCGCTGGCGAATTCCCAAGTCCCGTTATGCCTCTAACTCTACTTACATTTCGACGGATTCTCGGCTGCGGCCCGAGTATCTGGACCCCGAGTTGGTCATCAACCCCGAAGTCAAGAAACAGTTGCTCGATGGCGGGATGGACGATCGGTTGGCAACTCACTTTGCCCACTTGTTTATTCGTGATCCTATCGTTGTGTTTAGCGAGGATCTTGAAACTCTCGATCTCAACAAGACTGACCATTTCGAGAACATTCAGAGCACTAATTGGCAGCACATGCGTTTCAAGCCACCACCGGCTGATAGCAGCATTGGATGGAGAGTTGAGTTCCGGTCTATGGAGATTCAGTTGACTGACTTTGAAAACGCTGCATTCTCTGTCTTCATGGTTCTGGTCACTCGTGCTATTCTTTCTTTCGACCTCAACATGTACATCCCCATTCGCCGTATCGACGAGAACATGGAACGGGCTCACCGTCTGGATGCTGTTCACACCCAAAAGTTCTTCTTCCGCAAGGACCCGTGGCCCAAGAAGCCCTCGCGTGCTAGCTCTGACTCGTCGCGGCCCAATTCTCGGGCACCTAGCCGTCCAGCGACCCCAGTAGGCCCAGTCGAAGATGAGTACACTGAGATGACCATAAACGAAATTACCAACGGTGGCGGCGAGTTCCCGGGTCTGATTCCGATTGTCGAGGCGTACATTGACAACATGAATCTCGATGTTACCACGCGTTGTTCACTGGACAAGTACTTTAAGTTGATCAGTCAGCGGGCCAGCGGTGAACTGGTAACAACTGCAAGATGGATCCGCGATTTCGTTGACGGCCATGCGGCGTACCGAAAGGACTCGGTGGTATCGGAGGCGATTTGCAAGGATCTGGTTGCGGCGGTTGTGGCACTCGGCGATCGAGAGGCGAATGGTGAGCGGTTTGCCGGTGGGGGTGTGCATGGATTAGGACGGTTGTTTGGCGAACAAAAGGGGTGTTTGCTGGGACAAGACTATCGGGTGGTCACCACTAAGACCAAGGAGGAGTCTTCTTGAGCAGGCCTTAGAGAGAAACGGGGAGTGGCGATAGACGGAGACATGACGACAAGGCAAGGGAAATGAAATGATTTGTGTTGGGCTTTCTTGGCTTGTTTGGCTTTGAATCGTCATCATGTGTGCAATGCAAGTCTACGTAGCCCCCGTACCGTTGTGGCGTCGTGTGTTTGGCGGCTAGAAACCCATCGGCCCCTCCCTCGTCATCCTTTGTACATGGTCGTCTCTTGTACGCTCTTCATCATCTTGTCCTGTACTGACGCCTACTTTCTTTTTTCTTGTCTCTTTTCTTACTTTTGTCTGTTCTGCATGCCAGCCGATCGGCCCAGCGTCGAATGGCGGTGAACACAAGAAAAAGATGCATCACCATCAACCACCACAATACACTTGTCCTACCCACCCACATCTCCACTCAGCGTCAGCCAGTTTGTAGATCCCCCAAAATGACCCTCATCTGTCGCCCATTTCTTGTCTTTACTGTGGCTCTTCTTCCCTCCAGCCCGTTTTGGCTCTTCTCCAACCAACACACATGCACCAGTCAGCTACCCGTAGGCCTAAAATCAAAACCCATACAATCCCCGTCTGTCCTACGGCCCCCACCCGCCCCATCTATCGTATCTGCATCCACGCCAACCGAAGTCACACAACAAAGTTCGCCGTCTAAGCTGCTTGCTCCACTGTCTCGCTATGCCCCTTTCAATCGTGTCGACCCCCTAGTCTTGCTACTCACTTGATATACCCGTACACTGCACGCCCTTTGTCGGGCCAATCTCACCCACTGTCTTCTTAGCATCCACCTGACGATCCCGCCTGCCCGCAGCGTGACTCTGATGGTGTCTCACGACATGTGTGAACCATGGTCCTCGGTGGGCCGGTGCAGACTGAGGGGGGTGTGAACGCATGGATGCGCCGGGCTATGAGGCTGGCGGGCGGCTTGATAGGGCGATGTGTTGGCTTCTCTGCCCTCACCGATGGACCGAGGCGTCCGTGTCGGCCTGGATCAACACGTAATATGTTTACTTTTCACTTGAGTTTCTTAATTCCATGGTGCGCTGTCTTCTTAATACGCCTTCTTATTCTACTATTTCTTTTGCACGAGGGTCCATCCGTGGTTATACTGTCTGTCACTTTTCACATTTTGTAAACCTGTGCGTCTGCGTTGGCAGGCTGAGCAGGGCTTGCATGTTGTTTTTCTTTTGTTTTCCCGGGGCTTCCCATTTTGTTGGTGCCATGTCTTCCGTTGTTCCTCCATCCATGGCTCCTCCTCGTCCAACGACTTGGCTTTGTTGCTCTCCCAATCTATTTGCCTCTATCTGTCCAGACAAAAAAAGCAGATGCCGTGTCGCCAAGTGGCGGTTGGAAGGGAGGGGAGGACCGCCGCGTTCACCGGCTGCGGGGTCCTGGACAGGCCCGAGACATCGGGGTGCGGATTAAGGGGGCCGAGGGTGGCCAGGGTGGTTGTTCGGGTACATCGATGGTACATGATGGTACATGATGGTGGTAGGAGAGGGAGATAATGAGGCGTTAATTTCTTACTTTCTGTTCCCAATGTCTTGGTTGCCCACCGGTTGCTTCATCGTAGAGCATATTCGGCGATTACATAAGCACAATTGTGTAACGCAGAACACAGGGTTAGAGATGGAGGGATACACAGACACAGCGGGGTTGAGGAGGAATCAAGCAAGTTGCTGATTGTGATCAAGATGTGTACATATGTATGTGTGTGTGTGTGTCAGCATAAAAGATATGATACACAACGTCACTGTCGATCATAAGGAAATTCATAAAAGTTCTGCAAAAAGAAATGATATTCTAAAATATAACATTGTAGCGGTGCCTCAGCCTATATGTACGACGAGTTCACACGCCAGAAAAAAGCTGATCCAGGCTGACAAGCCATGAATACAGAAAGCCTCTAAAAGTGCATAGGCACAAACAAGAGAAGAAGAAAAGTAGTCATAATCACGTAATCGGACCAAAAGGTCCTCCTTGGTCAGAGATCCAAAACGCCCTGCCTACCAAGTAATGCCAGCGAAGCACAAGAGCCAAACAAAACAAAAGCTAACCGACCGAACCCAGAAGAATCCCATGCAAAACAGAAAGAGCCAAACTTGTATCCCAAAACATAAAACAAAGAACAAAGGAAAAGCGAAAAGCAAAAGAATAAACGCAAGAGAGAAAAGCCACCGGTCATTCATCAAGTGAATCCGCCTTTTTGTATAGCAGAGAGGGGAGGAAGGAAGGAAGGGGGAGTGAGGTAAGAATGATGCTTTTGGGGTGTTTAGTTTCCCTTGGTGGCGGCGTCGGCCCGTTGTTCGCTGAGCCTCTTGCGCTCCAGCTTGGCGTAGTGGAGACCGCAAGCATTGCAGAGTGTGCGGGCGCCATCAGGACCACGACGCCACTCGGGAGTATCGATGCGCGCGCATGAGTGGCAGCGGCCTGGTGGGGCAGCTCTCTTGGCCTAGAAAGGGAAAGAGTCAGTAAGATTGATCTTTTTTGGAAGTCGGTAGCGAAATCTATCAAGAACTTACACCTCTGCGCTTGCGGGTCTCGGCAATGCTGCCCCGTGGTGGGGTCATGCTGATGCGGCGGTTGGTGTGCTCGTCGATATATGAGCGCACGCCCATGAGGCTTTGCCGGATCATGTCTAGGTTGTTGATCATTTCTGAGACTTCGCGGGCGGATGGCATGCCGATTCCGTTGCTGGCTTCAGGTGAGTTGGGGTCGGTGGCGCGGAGGTAGTGGTCGCAGAAGTTGGCGACAGTGTGGCTGGCGTTGGCGCTCTGGATATTTCACTTATGTTAGTCTTGTCGGAGATAGTGGGTCTTATTGCCGTGGAAGCTTACCTTGTTAAGAAGGTCCTTGTAGTCCCAGGTCTGAAGGTGACCGTCAACTGCTGGGCGAATGTTGCTCTCGTAGCCGTTGTATCCGGGGAGAGGCATCTGACCAGAGGGATATCCGGGTGGAGGAGGAGGTCCGTTGTAGCGTGTTGGGACGGGGCCACTGGACTGGACTGGTGGGGTGGGAACACCGTGCTGCACGCTATGTGGGGCGAAAGCGCCATGTTGTGAGGCAGGTCTGGTGCGGTCATTCAGATCAGTTGTTGCTGGTGAGTAGCGGGGGTTACCGGGGTAGACATGGCGCTGATCGAAGGCGTTAACAGCAGCGTAGTGTGGGTTGGCCGAGTTGGGAGAAGCGGATGTCGGTGTGTTGTCGTAAGGACGGTCAGTTGGCGACATGGCACCAGCAGATACTGGGGTGGAGATGTTGGCCGGGACATACAAGCGCGGTGGGTAATCACGAGTAGGTGGGTATCCTGGGGCTGAAGAGGAAGTGTTGGAGGCACTGTGAGGGGGGATAGATGCGGGAGTAGCGGAGTGTGATAATTGAGCAGTTGGCGCGGATGGCGCTGGGGGTTGCTCACGGCTAAGCATGGAGGCGATTGAGGGGAGAGCCATGGCGGGAGTTTCACTGGTACCTGGCCGAGTGCGCATAGGTGCGAAAGGAGTGCTGGATCGTGGAGTAGAGTGATATTCCATCTTTTCAGAATAAGCATGTGCTTGTGGGGCGGCGTATGATGAGTGCGATGAAAGAGCTACCGTCATTTTCGAAAATGTGTGTGTTTCTGAAAGTGTGTGTGGAAGAAGCGGCCGAGTGAAGTGGTGATCGTGGTAGACTCGGCAGAAACTCTGTCAAAATAGGCGATGATGACAATGGACAGAATATGTAGAGATGATGGGAGAACAGGGTTGTGCTGTAGATTGGACCTTGGACGAGTTGATTGTGGGATGAATTCTCCAAGATAGGCAATGTGGAATGTATAAAGGTTACTTTGCGGGATTGAAAAATGCAGAGATTTTCGGGACGGGAGACGCTTGACAGATTCGGGGAGGCAAATGGGTTATATATGTTGTATGTCGTGGTGGGCTTACCCGTTTTGTGAATGACGATGAACGGTAATGGATTAGCCCTTAGCACATTGAAGCGAGCAACAAGCCAATGACAAGGGAGCGTGCAAGGGAGTGAGTTTGGAGCCGGGGCCTGTTAGTTCTAATGTCATCGTTAAATCCTAGCATTTAATAGAATACTACAGTTGAGGGGCGTGTGCTCTTTCTGTCCGGCCAGGGGGGGTGTATTAACTATGGTCCTAGCTAAGGTGTCACATCATGTTAAACACACTCTACATGTTCTACATGCTCTCCCCAGACACGCCCAGTCCAGTCCTCGGCTCTCAAACATGACACCCCCCCTATGGACTTGTCTGCTGTGCCATGGAATAGAATATGAAGGCGTGAATGAATAGACACGCAGACGCATACATAGATAGCATACAGATAGTGTCGAACAAGGGATTCAGGGCCGAAGAGACGCTGCAGTCTCGGATGCACATATCAGCCATCACCAATGTTTGGATAATAGTCTGTGGCTTTGGCCGTGGATTCAGAGGTGAGGAACCGGGACAGCATATTTGACGGCACTACGTATGTACAATTTCACTGCGGCGACAGAATATCATGGAGGCCTACCCAGGTTGTGGAAACATTGAGAGACAACGACGGCTTGGCCGGTGAGGAAAAAAACGAACCATCCGGAACCAAGATGGGCAGGACTTGCGAGTACGTACGCCAGCAGCTAGTAATGTGGTGGGGAGTGACAGGTCAATAAAACGTATAACTTTCTTAATATCCCACACTATGTATTTGCCGCGTTATCGTGGTGATCTCATCGGGTCTGTATCAAGAGACATACATGGCCACTTACAGAACAAAAGCACCACCATTCTTTCATCAGCCCGTCATTCTCCATACTATCTCGTCAGCCTGTGTCTAGCTGTCTCCCATCTTGTCAGACCCTTCTCCTCTTCAGCTCAGAACAAAGCAAAACTTACAGCACTCACTTGCCCACCAACCCATCCAAATTTGTCACTGTACTACCGCTGCCCCGTCGTACCTCGCAGAGATCTCTCCCGATTCCGGGCCTCGGGCTATCTGGATCGCTGTGGTGCAGGAGATTGTTGCATCTCCATTTCTTGTGTATTCGTTGATTACTGGCCCCTAGTACACATATGCATGAAATAGTAAAAAAAAAAACCTTGGACCAAAACGTTATATAATAATAAAATATCACAAGATTTCATGGTAGCCCGGTTAATATGCAACTATACGTGTGCAACAATTTAGGAAAGATATATAGAATAGAGGGGCGTAGCTTACCAAAGTGGGGCGTGGCCTAGTGCCTGTCATTATCTTAGGGTTTTGAAGTTTCGGGTTTTGTTAGCGTCGTTGACACGGCGTGATTCATGTGAGTTACGGGAGATTGATCGTTCCGTAGGCCGCCGTCCGACTGGCGGATCTAGTATAAAATAGAGCGGTCAGAGGATGAAGAACTACGACAACTAGGAGCGGTGGCAAAACTATAACCCAGTGGCAGGAGACTTAAACAACACACTAATCGAAGACTAACCCTGGCTAACAACACCCTAATCGCATATGACTTCCTGATCGCCGTTGAGTTTCTTTTTCTGCATTTGCCATAGTCGGCCCAACTTTTTTTTTTGGGCCTCAACTGTAAGAGGCGTTCTGCCGAGTTGGGCTGCTGTAGTCTTCGGGTCAGTTGATATCAGTTTTGCCTTATTTTGCTATCTTTGAAAGCCACCGACCATTCACCAAAGCCCAAATATATGCACAACAACCAAAAGCTCTGCCTTGACCGTAGATTGTACAAGACGGCATGTGACCCCCCAAGAACCAACCCTTTGAAGAGGCCATTCCCATGGTTCTATTCCAAACCCGCGATATAGCCCCAGCGTCTGTCGGGCCCTTTGGCCCTTGCATCACGAAACGGGGCTTCCATGATTTTTTTTGGCGTGTGTTTTTCAGCTTATTCTCCCAGACAATCACCAGCTGCATCAAAAACCACGAAATGGTACCCAAAATCGGAATCCCCCAATGATGGATTGATTTGTCCCCCTCTTCTGCTTTACCAGGCTTGTGGTTCGCTTGACTCCAGGGCTGGTGTCTTGCTTGGTCTAGATTTGTTGCCTTTCAGCCAAATAGAAGGCGAAAATCTCTCCTTCTTCTTCGTCGGTTATTGTCCTACGGACAGCTGACAACTGACGATTTCGGCGACAGATCTGGTACATGTTCGGTCAGCCGCTTGTACATACAGTACTCGGACGCACGGAATAGAATCCTGCTGTTCAGCGGTAATGAGGACGGGAGATTATTTCACCATATTGGGTCTACTGTACGCTGTAGGTGGTGTACATACGCATATGCCTGTGTGCATACGGTGATGTCACCACGACCTTCCTTGAACAACAGAGACGATGGACAGACGAGGCGCTGTCGATTTGTTTGGTTTGTCCGTGTGACTTCCAGAAGAGCGGGAATCCTATTCTAGCGGATTTGTCTGATGCAATCGTCTGCCTAGTTTTGAAATCTGCACTCGGCCTCATTTTGGTTCTTTTTTTTTCCTCAGGTTGGCAATTAGAGGGAGATATTCCTCGTTTGCGTTAGCGACTTATTCGGTGTTAGTAGGCTTTGTTGAGAGATGGGGCTACCGCTAAAGAAAAAAAAGTGACCAGTCTTCTAGCGTGGTGGGGCAAATACAAAGGCGATTCCCGTACGAACAAGGCTTCGAGAAGAAGCTAATGCAGACGATGAAATCGAGCAGGCGCGCGAACACATTATTCGAGACAACAAGGCAGACTATGGCGTTGTGATCGGGCTTATGGTGGACTATCATCGAGACTGCATAAAGCCCATGGCGATGATTGCACCCCCAAACCCCAACAGGCCCAGCAGAAGTTGAAAACGACAAAACTACACATGGCAAACACAGATGGATCCACCCAATCTTCCTTCTATGCCTTCCTCCCTCGAGGAATGCATACAGCCAGCGGGGTGAATATGCACATGCAATTTCCCGCACGATCGATCGCAGAAGTCACCGGGAAAACTAAAGCAGGTTTGTCCTGAACAAGACCTAGCAAACCGAGATAGTCACTTGTGGAATGTATGGCCCTTCTCCTTCTTTTTGTTTTTCTTCATTTTTTTCGGGCGTGGAATGTCCCGATTGCTTGTGAATGAAGATTGTCTTGAACAAACTTGTACTACATTGTAGTCGAGAACATGTGGTCCTTCCTATGACCCATCTCAAAGAACCCTATTTCAAACCCTATCTCGGACCAGTAAACCAAGAAGAATAAATTGACAAAATGATAGCGTGGGATGTTGAAATTCTACACATCTTATTCCCCCCATCTAAATCCGCCCATCGCCGCGATTAGATCACCGAGGTAAAGAGTCATGGACCAGCCCACTTATAAAGCACGATCGTCCGTCAGACACTGAAAGAATAGGAATTCAATGCAGCCTAAGGAACAGACGTAGTCGAGTATCACCGAACAAATCATAATTTTAGACTTGATACACATCTGTTCGTAGAAATATTTCCTATCTGTATGTTGATATATCGCTCGGCTTTTCAACTTCCTTGAGGACGGCTTTCCTTCCATATCGACACTGGCGAAACACGGGAGTGAGGGGTGATAGAAATAAACACAGGTTGACGGAATTTAGAGAAACAAGGTCAAGGGAATGGACAAGGCATTCAACACACAAAGGAACAAGAACAGACGGACAGGGTGCGGACGTTTACGACCTAACCCGCGATTTTCAAAGGTTATTTCCGATTTGGGGAATCTTTCCAAATCTAGTAATTTTGAGCATTTCTTCTGCCGTTGCTTTACTGAATTGTTGACCATCATCATCTTTTGTTTGTCATTTTTAAAGTTACTCTTTGTTGAGAATCCAGGCGCCGAGAGAGATGTGAAGTATATTGGTTTTGATATAGATCTAAAATGTTGGAAATGTGCCTTTTTCAAGGGAGAGATTCGCACTTTACCATAGAACTCACAAGTCCCGACTAGGGTTATAAATATGGGACCTTCGATTTTGAACGGTCCGCAGCTATCTGGCCGTGTACATCTGCCGAGGAACCTGTGCGATGGATTACATGGTGCCGATGTAAATTCCTTGGATCGGACTAGTTATAGCGGGACCGCATTTGACGATCGATTTGGCGCGTGTCAAAGGACCCATGAATCGACAAAATTGGCTCGATTGGCAGGCTGTCGGGGAGAGAACATGTAGTGAGCCAGGGTCTACAGAAGAGAAAAACTCGACCTAATTGGGCATTTAGTACAATGTGGGTCGAGACGGATATCGGGGAAATCGAGTCTAGGGAGTCTCAAAGGGAATGAAGTTTGTCGTTGGTGTGTTCCTTGATCGGATTTCTATGCACACTATCGGTGTTCCTTACGGTGGAGATGATGGAGGCTATGTCTTCTAGATCGAAAGCTTCTATCATAGATGTTGTTTAGTGTTTGATGCTCATGATCTCGAGTATCATAAACTTCAAGCTTGACATCTGTTACTTAGACTTTGTTCTAGTCGGTCTCTCGTTGGGGCAGAATTTCCACTTTGGGTGAGTTCATCGACAGTGGGGGGGATCGTGCACCTTTATCAAGCTGGAAGTACACTAGTTTAGCCTGGAACTTGACTTGGACGAATTTCATCCTCACTGACGGACTTCACATGCAAGGCAAGTGAGGGGAATGGGGCGTGCCAGAATCAAATATCTTCTCTTCTCTTAGGCCACCCTCGTCGTCCGACCCTCGTCTTGCAGATTTGTCCGTTCCCAATGCCATGGGCCGGGGGTGTCGTGTCGTCGCTTCCATGTGTCGGGACCGAGAATGTGAAATCTACCAAGCCATCTTGAACGTGGCTTTGACCACCAACATTTAGCTTCAACACCCCCATCCAATACCCGTCTTGGCTTGCCTTTCTTTCAGGCGTAACTCCCTGTTGCCCTGTCCATTCCTACTCGTCAAATTGTAGATGACCCTCCATGCGGCAGCACTTCGAGCGACAGATCGCCCGCCATAGCCTGATAAGATCAGCAAGTCTGCACTTCACGTCTATGCCCCACGGCCAAAGCCAGACTTCTTCATCCACACAGGGATCGTGGGGGAGACGTCAGCCTCTCACTCCCTCCCTGGGGCCTGGCTGTGCAGAAACCCTAATGGTCCCTCAATGTCAGATTGGCGCGGCGCTGTTACCGGTTTGGGCGAGCGGGCCGATGTTATGAGGATGACGATGAAATCAGACAGACTAAGCAGGATAAGCTAATCGTGTTTGAAGGGGAAAAAGGCGAGAAGGCGAGGGATGGGACCGTATTCAAGAATACAAAGGAAACACCTCATCGTCGCTACCAAATCGCTGAAGGAGCAGATTAGCTTGAGTCCAAAGGCCTTCCACAGACTTCTAGGGTTGCTTTATACATACGTTGGCCCTTGAAGTCTTAGCTCTGACACCTGTCTATACAATATGCAGATAGGGATAAAACGCACGCCCGAGGAGAGGGAGAGAAACAATCGCCTGGTTAAAGCCCATCCCATTATATTGGCCAAGAGCCGGCAAGTTGCCCAAGCTGTGCCTTGACCGGTGTTCTTTTACGCTTGTCCACGCTTACTTCCCCACCACGTTTATGCAAGGGCTACGCAACGTAAACTTGCTTGCTTGCTTGGTGTTGTTGTTTAGTCCGTACAATGAGGTGGCCTAGCTTGGCAAATACATCATCTGTGCGTCAGTGTTGGAATCGTCAACTTGTTCGATTTCTTTACTACTGCGTCGCCAGACTACCTTGTCAAACCAAGGGAAAAAGCCCGGTCTCCCGCGCTAATGCTAAATCTGGTTAGGCAATACCGGAGAAGACAGCTTCGTTACCCATTTTCTATGTGTAAGAGATGATGGGCCTTGATATTGCTGGCATTGGAACAACCTAAACTACATACTACATTTCGGGGTCTCGCGTTTTTCAAAAGGAGACGAGGGAGAGGGGTAATTTTGCAGCCAAGGTAATATACGACGACAAATGGCTTTGTGGAAGGGAAATAGAAGACTATGGGACCCCAGAAGGGATTCTTCTAGATAACACAAAGAGAACCCTGGTGCTGATGATATTGGGAAACCGATATATCGTTTGTGGGTTGTTCGGGAGAAGGACTTGGCTTTTTTTGTTCGTGGTTACATTTGTGATAGGACGGGTTTGCTGCTGGTCCTTTACTTGCATTCTTACTCACATAAATAACACGAACACAAACGCATGTTCCACCCTAGTCCCGTGGGTTCACCAGACCGGTCAACCACACTGGCCCAAGATACAGAAAAATGTGATATGTGATTTTTTACTCCAGCAGAATTATCACTACAATATGGTCCATCTTGCGACTTTGATCAGTCATGTTTTTTGTTCTGCACCTTACATTACTCAAGTTTTTCATTGGTTCAATATCATACACCCTGACACCCCGCTTCTGAAGTTGATACACCCCACCCCCCTAGTCTATCGTACCCTTTTCGATTCCCATTGCAACTAATACGTAACATTTGGGATTCTGACCCAGCCTTCATTGGCGTGCATGAAGACGGTTGTCAGTGGGATTGCGGCAAGATAACCGCTGGAAATATAGAGATTGAGTTGCGACATTGCAGAGGGAGCGATGAACGGCATTGGCTGAAAACTGAAGAGGAACACAAAGAGGAGAGAGGCGGAGTGCTTTGGCTCTGGCTCTGGCTCTGGCCTGGCTGTGCCTGTGTTGTCGTTGCTTTAGTACCGATTGACGTGTTCCTAAAGATTTGTTGGTTTTAGAATCGGGCAAACTACAATGGCAAAATCCAGCTCCCTCTGCCTGGTTCAGGCGGTCATGGGGGAGTATGCTTGAACAAGGCAAATCATCATCGTCCTTTATGATCCGTGAGCACACCTCCATTTCCCCGTTTTCCCCGCCTCTTGACTGATCTCCATCCATCCATCCATCAACCACTGCCGGCCCGATTTTGACATGGCAAAACTTCCAAATAGAGCCTTCACCACTCAAATTACAACATGTCCAGTCAAAGCCAAAATCCCCCGATATCTCCCAAATAGGGAAAACCTTCCACTTCAAGTCCAAACCACCACGGACTCAAGCCTCTATTCCCGCTTTGACAGCATCTCTCCCCACGCATATTGTCATCAACCTCAAATATCTTTGTCCACAGATCAGTCAGCACCAGCACACACGCCCCTGGTTTCCTTGCCCGGTCCAAGGCTTCCCTTCCCCGTTAAACCCCATGGCATTTGGCCGCAGCGGTAAGTGCCTTCGACGATCCAAAAGCAAGCAAACGGAAGAAAAGACAATACACGGCCAAAGAGTAACCCCAACGCAGAGACCACTCCACACTCAATGCGTTTCGTCTTCGAGCGCAAAGACCTCAAATTCCAACAGGAACGCGAGAGAGCGAGATTTTAGCACAAGAAAGCGCTCGGATGTTGGCTAAGAAAGCATCAGCAAGCACCAGTGGCCGCACAGAAGCTCAGAAAAACAAGGTCTAGGCTATCGTTGTATAGGACGGGTTGTGTTTTAAATGTCGGCGTTCGATCCGTTTCCACTTTAGGCAAGCTTTCCTATCTAGGACATGAAGCTTTGACCTAGACATGTGCGGATCTGACGGAATAAGTTCCGAGTTATCTAGGGTTCTTTTGGGGTTGGAACTCGAAAAACTCACACTCGAGCGTTGTGTTTGGGACTGGACTCGGTTATGTGACGTTCAAGGCAAATGTTGACAAGGCAGTCTGTTTGTCGTGGTACTTGCCGTGATCGATTTCGTGTTACTTGACACGACGATGGAGTATTCATTTGTGCTAAACATTGTGCGCATTTTCAATGGACCAAGGCCCTTTTTGGGGATGTTGCATGAAATCTGGCCTATCAAAGAATGTCCTTGCGACGTTCGTTTTACCCATTGGAGAGTTTACATAAACAATATGTGTGTATGCTGCGATGTGCCTCCTCCATCCTGCTTTGAGTTCAATGTTACATTGGGAAATCTGACCTTGTGCCATCTTGGTCCCTGGTTTATTCTGCGCACGATCCAAGACTCAGCTACGGGTGAGTTTTCTTGCGGACGTAACCCCGGGAATCATCACTGCTTTTGTCGTATCCACTGGGCCACACACATGCCGTATCGAAAAAGAGTAAGGCCAAGCAGATTGCCTATCCTTTTCTACACATAAAGATGCAATGACGAGATCAACTAGATCCAGTTGGTGTACAGGTAATCCCCCCGGGACTAGATAAACCGATAGACCGATACCGCCCGCACCGGGAAGGAATCCATCCCCTTCTAATCACAAGATATCGTGCAGGCCGGAATCGCAGATGCGTGAATCGATGGTGAAGTGGGAGGGGTCTCTCTTCATGTACTTGGGACACATACATGACAGTTGAGCATGGATGAAGTTGCAAGTCAGCCACCAAAGGGGGTGAACATTGTAGTTCACACATGTGTACATAATCATTCACTCATGTGGTGCTTGGCGAGACCCAGCTCCGAGTGTTCGGTGAATTGTCTAAGCTTTGACTTCTTAGATGTATCCCGCAGACATTTTGAATTTTGCCAACTGCACATCCACTTCGTCCAAGCTAAGAACGAAACACCTACCGTCATCAAGTCTGCCCAAAGCGGGAACCTCCGCCGGTCGCACCTGTGTCGTATCAAAGTGAGAATCCCGTTTCCTATCTTCAGATTCTCGGCGTCTATACTTGGGGGTCATGGTGGGTGGGTGGTCCCTTAGTCCCTGGACCCCTGATTGCGCGATTACAGATTCAATATTGGTTTCTTCACCAAGGCCTGTCCTGTCGCGCGACTCCCGCCGTGGGTGAATAGGGAAAAAGAAAATTCCATCGATCGATTTTTTTCGTTTTGCCCAGGCCGGGGCGTATTTAGACTGTCTTCTTTCTGCTCACCCTGGACGAGCTGACCACCAATGAAAACCCGGGAAACCCAATAAACAACGAGAGAAGAGTGTGATGCAAATAGGAGAATCGGGCGATTCCATCTTGTTACTGTTCACCGGAGATTCCCATGGCGATATCCGAGGCCATTGCGCTGACATGCATTGTGAGAATTATCTGCAGAATAAGGGTCTCTCACGAACGGATTTAACCCGTTAAGGGCGCAATATATCCGTAATATTCTTCGCCAAAGCTTCTACACCCAGGACACAAACAACAAATTCGACAGCCAATATGCCGGATAATAACTCACATAGAACGCCCCTCTGCTCTGGCCACACTGCATTCATTGCATGTTCAGCAGTTACTCGTAACCTCCCCCACGGGACGTCTCGTCCTCGTTCTCCCGGCCGGATCACCAACTGCACCGCCCTCACATGTCATCTCACTTGACAGCGCACCAAAGCTTGTCTATCCACGATGCTCAAACACAATGTTTGTCTGCTGTGTGCATATTTATATTTTATTGCCTTTTCTTCCTTTGAATCTGGGCCGTACATAGTGGCCTTTTACATGTAGTTGACGAGTCAAATCAGTTGGAACCATGGAACTAGTTTGGCCCCCGGTCAGTACTTACTAGGGTTGTTTCTTTTGTCTTCGGTCCCGCTTGTTACAGAAGGTGCCCTTGGGCCGGATATCGCGGGTAGCCCAGATCTCGGTAATAATTCTAGGTCAAGATGTAGGGAAGGGGTGATTACGATTTTGTCGACAAAACAGTGGTGTGGTGGGTGGAGATTGGAACACACCAAATGGAACACTGTGTAGAGAAAACACCGATCTTGTCACTCGAGGTGATTTTCTTTTCTCTGTCCTATTTTGTCTACTTTTTGCGACGAGCGACGTCACTCGTCGATACCCACAGTTGGTCTCGAATTGTTACTCTGGGTGACCCCCCCTTTCACATGTTCTCTCTGGCCTTGTCCTCTTCATAGGCCAAGCCAACCCGTCTCTTATCCCGATTGGGAATGTCCTCCGTTAGCTAGAATGATGCGTGTTTTACCCAGGCTGCCGGATGTAGCTGTTTGAGATGGAGCCTTGTTTCCTTCGAGGCACAATGCCATGGCTCTGTGACTGGTGACATGGCTCTTTTAACGGTTGATCAACCAATGAAATATTTCCTTTTGAAGCCTGGTCGTATCGTTGCCCCATCGCATTGTAACTTCATCACACTTGATCAACCGAATCTCACGTTTCCTCTTACTCCGCTCTCGCCACTCACTGTTCAACCAACTCGCTATACCTTATTACCCATGCAACTACGCCTCTCCCTCCGTTCTTCGCACACCACCAGCCAGCCTCATCACATCTTATGCTATATATCCCCAGAAAAATAAAGAACAGAAAAGACCAGACATGTGACGCTATATCGAGCGATCTTCATTAATCTATGTCTCTCCCTTCATCCACGCCCCCATTGTCCCATCTCAAAACAAAGACAATCTCACACACCCTTCTCCTAGTCTTGCTTCCCCGCCTCAGAGCGAGTGTGTATCCTTCCCCTTGTTCTATAGAGAGGCGGGGAGCGGCTTCCCTAACACACGTCACGGATTTTAACAAATCTCAACCAATCGATTCATGAGTCTTTGTCTCTCGATCAACTGTTTGTAAGGGTTGACTAAACAGGGCCTTGTGTACAGTCGGTTAGATCCCCCTCTCACCAAGACGCCTTCTTATGATGTCGTTGACTTGTGGGACATGACGGGGTTTCTTTTGTCCTATAGGATAAAGACATATCACCCCGACCGGGGCTTTTAACCACTTCGTGCCGTTACAACAACGGCAGGAAAGATTAAATTCCCGTTCTTGGATACAATGCCGACTGCGCCGTCAAGATCATCTCTGCGGCGCAGTTTCGGGACAACTGTAAGCTGTACACGTTTCATTTGAACCGATGTATGAAAGAAGCTTGAGATCCCCAAGTGACAGGATGACACACCGATCAGGAGTAGTGAGAGGCCAGATCCCGATTTGGTAAAAGAGCAAACAATAAGGTTTGATTGACCCTTGGATGTCCGTTAACCCTATCAAATGTCGAGGTTTCACAGGACTCGACTAAACCACGGGACTTGACCACAAAACTCGATTGTCTGGGGGTGGAACAGGGAAGTTACTTGTTTAGGATGAGGGGAAGGAATACTTTGTTCGACGACAACTCTTCTATGATGGGGTGAGTAAGATGGCTTGTTGGACAGACAGATAATTGTAGGTATGTGTACATATGTATGACATTCCAAGAGATGATGGGCGGATACGTGAAGACCTTTGGAAAGTTGTTTGTCGAACCATATTGGTATTCGGGCGTTGGTGATGAGGCCATCTCGAGAGACCGAGACCAGATTACAAAGACCTGATCAACAGTCTGACTCTAAACAAAAAAAACAGCCGACTCACAAGGCCGACATCAAAGAATGCTATAGTAAACAATGTTTAAGGCCCCCACAATGTGTCTCCCTCTCGCCTCCATGGCATCCGAAAGCACCAAGTCCGATTTCGTAGACTCGCCAATCACAACCCGGAATTAGCACCAGCCCAAGCAAATCAGCCAAAAAAGAATGCTGCGTACTTTCCTAGCGACCCCCTCCTCCGTGCCTAAGCTTCCCTTCTTTGCCCTGTGTTTTGATTTCTAGTCACACATGATCCTTTGAGCACACCCTCTTCACGCGGCCGAACAGTTTTTTGGTCGTCTCCATGTGAACAAGTTTTGGCAACGAGGGGGGGGG
>NETU01000608.1:83030-99611 GCA_003032515.1 Huntiella decipiens
TGCGAGGGACCAAAGGGGGGATGATCGACGTCCAGATTTACTTGGTTTGATACGGGTAGCAACTGCGATGGTGGTGGCGGTGGTTTTGGTGGTGGAGATGGGGCCGACTGGAGGCTGCGGACTGAAGGGAGCGGGGCGCGGCGTCAAACGGTGGAGGTCGGCTGCAGATGTGACTCGTTGTAGTACATATGTAAATATGCTCATATGTGTATGCAGGTTGTGTGTATCTACATATGTATGTATATCGGCATGTAGTCACAGTGACTATGACGATTACTGGGATAATGAATTCGGGACTTCCGGAGGTTTTCTGGCAGTTGACAAGAAACCAACTCTGCAGCATGCCGTTTACCTGGAACTGCAACCTTTGGAGAGGGGAATCTGTGGACACTATGTTAGAAGTAACCGACTCCTCCACTTTGAATACCACTTCAAATCACGGGTTATTCTCCGCGTCGGCGATGGTAAAAGTAGTATATAATACACATGTTCTATATACATCGATATAGCGTGGCGTCCTCCCTGGTCAAGTGTCGATGAAATGAGGAAACACGATTTGGTCTAGGGGGAACAGGTGCGGCAACCATCTCACCATTCCTTCTTACCTCAACATGTGCCTAACCCGGTTGTCGTCAATTTCCGTTCTATATTGCCACACACACAATAGAAGGTATGCATATACAATTGTAACGCCCAACCCTCCCTCCCCAAGTGACTCTGCAACACGATTCGCCACCACACATCGCTATGCTTTATCCCGAGCGACTAGCTCTTAAAAACTGACATGCTATATTCCTTATCTGGCAGCATGCAGGAGCGCCCGCAGGTTCAAGGGCATCTCCATTCTTTAGACAAAGGACGGCAGGATATAAGCGCAGCTATAAAAAAAAAAAACTACGAAACAAAAATCGTAGAAAAAGCAAATACAATGCTAGGGAAACAGGGAAGGATTCTAGCGGTCAAGGGATGCATTGTCAGCAGAGTGGTTGTATTTGTTGTTGTTCTCAGTTGCGTTTGTAGATTTTGCTCCAAGGGATGACTCAAGGGATGCTTATGAGAGATGAATCTGTGAATGAGTGAACACATGCTTACATATCTGCATGGTCATCGAGGACATGTCTCGCTTCCAATGCGGGGGCTTTCCTCCCTGTAATGCTTCGGTAGAAATCATGTCTTTCGGCGCCTGTCGTTGCCGATATGCAATTGTGTTTCTGACCAGAAATTGCAACCTAAAGGGATACAACTATGTATTGTAGATGCCCAAACTGCCCACCTCGCCTCCCTTTAGCAGGAACTGAGCAAAAAGGCAAAAAACGACAAACGAAGTCTAGATCCGCCATCTTTCGGAGCCAAGAATATCCCGAGATGGGCCAGCACATCGTCCATTCTGACAAGCGAACCATCGCCAACAAACAAAAAGCACTTCTCCCAAAACAGACTTATATCTCAAGGAACCACGCCAGGCGTCGGGTCCAGACGTCATACATGGGCCGATGACCCATTTGCATGGACCTGGCGATTCAGGCCTGTTTCTGCTTCCCTTGTGGCACATAACGAGGTTCAGGGCACAATGGAATGTAGTGAAGAAGAACAAGGAAGGAAGACCGACTAAGTCACCATCTGACAACCATGCACCCGCCAATCTACAATACATCCATCATCTTGTATGTATGTATGTACATATGTACATATGTACATGTGTCCATTCTTACATTTAGTAAGAGATAGATAGAATACAACATCTCCAAGCCCCGGTTTCAACTCCTTCTCACCCCCCCAGTTAACCGACAAAAAGGCACCAGGTATCCTCAAAGACATCAAATGTACAATCTTCTCAAGCCAACCGGCGCGTCCCATTGGACCCCACGCTGCACTGCGGCCGCCACACATCTCCTCGTCCTTCTTCATGACCACCTGCCAAGTACAAGTGAAGAAACACATACATACATATGTACATATGTACACCATGACTCCGTTGTGTAAGTCTGCAGTTTGGCCTTTGTCCGTTCTGTCTTGCCCGTCAGTCTTTCGTAAGCGATTCACTTGCCCGAAAATGGCCCGGTGATCAACAAGTATGACGGATTCCATTTGGGCGAGTCTATGCGGGTATCATATATGATGATGTGTGAGTGTCAGTGTAAGGATGCCTTGAAATGTACTTCCCGTTTGCCTTATTAGGATAAGTGCATCACTTTCTTCCCTTCCCTTTCTTTTCTTTTTCTAGCTTATGCTCGTTGATGAAGAGTCATGCATTGTCTTGTCCTGTGAACACACGCCCCAAAAACGACAAAATACTCTCAACCTGGCAATATTACATGCAGGAAAAACACTTTCCACAATATATGTACCACCTAAGATCCCGATCCATTCCCTGAAACGCACGCCCTCCCCCCTACCTTAATCCACCCGCGAAATCAAGTCCCTCATCTCACAGAACTGGTCACTATCACATCCATCCCATCACAGGTCCCATTCCATCGTATGATAGTCCACCACCGCCATCTCCATAAAACTTCGCCCAATCTGGCCCCCCTTTCTCCCGCTGTCTTGTCCACCGTAACAGCACATCCATGTAGACATGTGAATACCCGCGTCCACCAATCTCGCCTTCTCTCAAAGAGACTAGAGCCATTTTTCGGTATATCCCGCCCCGGGTCCACCGTGTCATTCATGGTTCTGTTTTAATCACACGCCCGCCCGTTTCTCCGGCTTGGGCCCGTACCGCCGCCTATTTTCCAGGAAACTTGCAGCAAAAGGCACTTTTACCACCCGCCTGGATTCCCCATAATAAGCATTTTGCTGTTGGGTCTATCCGAATGCACAAAAAGGCATATTTGCCTCGATTGAGCCAGAGCCTAACTGGCAAGCTGACCGTTTGCCAAAAGCAAAACGCGGCATCTTGGAAAGGCTCATCCCGCAATAAGCATCCAGACCCGAATATATGTACACTCAACAGAAAAAAAAAAGCCTGACAACACAGTATATAATCTTACCCAATATATTCCTCGTGACCGCTCTTTACCGAGTAACTATCTGCACTGCCTGCAAAAGAATCCCAAAGATCAAGCCCCGCGCCACCTCTTCCATCTGTAGACAGTCGAACAACCGCCCTAAGGCGTCAGCCGATGCCTTTTCTCCCATAACTCCCTTGAGCGCCTCAGGAACTCCGCTCTTGATGAACAATCGCCGAGCCTTTATCCGAAGCGCCTCCTTCTCATCTGCCGTAAGCTCAGCCGGCCACTGCGCAAGCTCCTCGGGCGTTGGCATTGCGCTCTCGCGGATCTTTCCCAGGTAACTAGCGAGACCTGCATCATCAGTGTTGGCGTCCAGAACCGAGGTCTGCATCATGTCCTGGATGGCCAGCAACGACGGGTTACCTGGCCGTAATAGGAAAGACTTAGCCGCAGTCAAAAGAGTGCGACGAATGTTCCACGCCGAGGAGAGTGTGTATAGCTCATTGATAACTGCAAATACCAACTCAATAGCAACCCGGGCCTCCGACTCGGAGAGCGGAGAGTGCCGAGGAGTTTTCTTCTCGGGGACTTTTTCTTCCTCCGCAGGCTCAGTTGTAGTTGTTCCCACCTGTTCAATCTCTGCTACTGCCCCGGTTACTGCTGGTATCATTGCTTCTTGGTCGTCGGCTCCAAACGTCCCGCTACGGCCAAGGACCGTGCGCGTATTCTCGCTGACCGCACTGACCGTGTCACCACGATCCCTCCTTCTACCACTAACACCCAACAAGCTGTCTTCGGCTTCCTCATCCATTTCATCCGGTCTTGGAGGCAACTTAAGACCCTCTGTAGCAAACACTGATGACCCCACACTAGGCGAACGAGGCGAACGTAACCCAACCATGCTACTGGCCCGACTATGTTCCCGACTAGCGCGGCCTGTACTAGACACCTGTTCCCATCGTTCATAGTGGCTGCGCCTATCGTCACCATCTACACCAATAGGCGAAGACAACGCCTGATGGGATGCTCTTCGTTCCATGGGAGGAATTCGCCCTGGTTGCACAGAGATAACAGATGACCGATTAGAATCCATAGAGGTGCGAGACATGGCTCCGAACGCCGGTGATGACGTCAAATCCCTTGGCGTTCCAGTGCCACTGGTGGGGGACAGAGTTAGGCTTTTGCGCGGGGTTTGTGCCGGAGTTACACTAGACTCCGGAGCGGGCGTTGGCATTTGTTGAGGCTGCTGCTGTTGTGAGGCTCGCTTTCCCAGATTCCCAATCGACCCAAACAAACCACCCACCACTGCCTTGCTTCCTTGGAAAGCGCCCTTGGGAGCATCCGCCACTGCATCCAACACCCCACCCATTCCATTCCAGTTGAAAAGAGACTTCTCTGGCACCTTGGGCATTCCTTTGTCCTTGTCAAGGAACCGCTTCATACCTTCTGACTCCGCTAGTGACTGGAACCAACAGGCATCCCGTAGATACACTTCAAGCACTGTGCGAAGCGAGGAACGTGTGTGGTTCTTCCATGAAGGGAGCGTGGAATGCTGATCGACGAATGCCGCTGCGCCAGACACAGACGCAATCCTCCGAAGAATCTCATGGAGAGACTCAAAATCGCTGTATTTGCGCACCACCATCCATCCGGGGTATGTCGATGACGTAGGCTCAACTTGAACCAGGTACTCCCAGTTGGGCTTTCCGAGAAGTTTCCATGTGTTGTCCGTATCGTCGTCATGAACGGTAATGGTTGCGTTATGCAATGTCAAGGGAGCTTTCTCTCCAGACCCAGAGTCGGGGAATGGATCGGTCATGACGGGCATCATCTGGTCGAACGATGTAAATGGGCGAATCTCGGTGATGGATGCTTCATTGGTACTCTCAGCATCTGCGCGAGGAGAATCTGTTGATGGAGAGCGCGGGGTCTGAGGGGTGTTTACAGCATCGCTAGAGTGTGAGTCTTCGCCATCTAATAGCGAGTAAGTTTTACTATTGGCAACAGAGCCCGGCTGGGAACTTGTTGAGGTCTCACCGTCTTGTGGTTTGTTCTCAGACTCTGCCTGTGCAATCATCTGGTTCATCCGTTCCATCTCCTCCATAGCCTCCCGCATCGAATCCGCCGCCTTAACTGCCCTTTTCTCCGCTTCTGCTTCCGCCTCAGCCGCCGCCGCCGCCGCCTCCTGTTCCTCCTTCAACTTTTGCTGCTTCTTTTTCTCTTCCTCTTTGGCCTTGAGCTCTTTCTCCTTCTTAGCTGCTTCCGGTCCCGTCTGCATACCAACGTCGATGGCCTGGTTGAAGTCCGGCTCACCAGCCTCTAGCATGTACACAATCCATCCATTGATCCACTCGGGCCTAGAACAACTTAACAGGGTTTTCTCCAGAATCACACTCGAAAAGATCTCACGCAGAAACACTCGTGTAATGTCGCACTCAAAGATAGACTTGTCTAGGTAGGTCAACAGGTCTTCGGCAATAGTCTTGAGTTTCACTGCTTGTTGTCTTTGATTTAACAGATTGGCCAGGTTGCTTTCCGGATTCTCCGCCAAGTAGTCGTACACTGTGTCAGTCGCGGTAGCCTGCCCGTCTGGTACATTGGAGTAAGCTAGAGACAGCTCTGACAAGAACACAATCAGCATAGACACAGAGTTGGTCACAAAGTCTAGGAACATGTCGGCTGGTCGCTTGCGTGCTAGGTGGTTGGAGATTGACAAAATGTAGTTTGTGAGTGCTCTTCGTACTGAAAGAGGGAATGACCGGTCTGACGGGACAAGCGGGGTGTACCAGTATTTGACAAAGTCTTGGAGAGTCGCATCGATAAGTTCGGTGAGAGCTTTGCGAGTTTCGGGCGGGAAGTCGTCGAATGAGGCAATGACAGCGTCTTCCTCAATTTTGTCGTCGGCTTCGGTAGTAGTGGCGGCCTCGCGGGCACCTAACAAGCGTTTCATTATCTCCACACCCACCTCTGCCCGAGTAGCGCGGGCTTGTTGTGGTGTCTTGCCCTCATATGACATGAACAAGATAACACCAGAGACGGCGCCGATTAGAACAAGCCCGATGCGCCCGAAAACAATATATACGGTAATAGCAAGACCAGCAGCCACGCTAATCAAAACATTTGGCTCTGCTGTGGCAAAGAACTGGATTGCCTGGGTTGGTAGGTCGACATCCGGCTTAGAGGTCGGTGATAGTGGGGCCGTTAATTTTGCATCGGCGAGTTCTGCGAAAGAAGCCGGGGTATCTTGGGAATCGGCGAGAAGTGGAGTCTTTTCTGTATCTTCGGCTCCGGTGTCTGGTGGCGGCGCGGATGCAGATGCATCTTCGATCGGTGGGGCTGCAGCGGTGGGATCTAGTGTGGATGTTTTGTCTGAGCCGTTCATTGTTGGTGTTGATAGTGCCGGTTTCTCTGGTAACTCGGGTGCTAGTGGCGGAGCCAGTTCTGGTTGTGTAAAATCTGACATGTTGTGTTGATGTTGGAAGAGATGAACTTGGTTGAACTTGTGCTGAAATGACTTTGGGTACAACGAATTAATGGTGGGCTGACGTTGAGGCAGTGTAATGCAGTCTTTGCTGGGATCGGGTCTGGCTGCAAAATCTAATAGAATCGGGTTGGGTATAAACTGGATGCCGATTGGATGCAGGCTTGCGTTAAGAAAAGGAACTGGTCGACGATCTGTCAAGTATCAGGCATCGCCAAGTATAGGCTGTGGTTCGGTTCGAGAAATTGGGTATTTGTCGGAAGTAATGAAGAGATGGACAGAGAAAAGTAAAGAAACAGAACGAGAGGGGTTCATATGCAAATCACTTCTGCATGAGTCGTGGGGTTCTGTATGTATGTGAGTGGCGGGGTCAGGCTATTCAGAAACTTCTAGCCAGAGAAAATGGTGAATACTGTGTTAAAGATGACAGAAAGTCTAAGAGTAAATATAGAAGTGTGTTTTTGTCAAGGCGACTGTCAAAGTCACCACTGCGTATGTTACCCCTCGTCGTTTTGCTAACGTGAAGCTTGTTTTGTTCGGAGCTTGGGCAACTTGTTTCAAGGGCGGGACCTCCGCTACGCCATAACCCAGTGCTTTTAGGGTATTGAGACTGTTACAGTGAAGAGCTCTATTGGCTTACTCAAATCCAATGGAAAGTAGCCTCCGCTCACACGAAGTCCATATTTTCCTGACCCGCAGTGGTAACGAGAACTTCGTATATGTACATGTTCGTGTAAGTACTTGAAAAAAGCCAGTTGGAGAGTTCTTTAGAGCCAACTGTCCGAGCACATGCATAAGCAGCCTCGTCTCGTAAAGCTGACAGCATCAAGACGATGATGACCCGGCTATGGGTTGTGGGATTCAAGTACATATGTATGCACATAGATCAGGGCCCATTTAAACCAACGACTCTTGAGGTGGATTGGAAAACCCAAAGATACATCTATACGTGTCTGATGTGAATCAAGTCATATAGACTTGGGAGATATTGCATCAATTGTTTAACAACACTAATACATACGTGAATTATCCCGAGTCTTAAACCCCTGTACACCGATGAATGTGTCACGTGACCACGTAACGGCAACAGGCGCCCCAGCGCGTGCCTTGTTTTGCAATTGCTACAATAGGATATATTGAATATCGTAAAGCTAAAGCTCGGTTTGAACAATTAGGTCGATGTGAGAGTTCGCACTTGGCATCACTTATTGCAGACACATACCCACCATAAGCATTCACAATGGCCTTCACCAAGAAAAAGTCATGGGGAAATAAGCGGTCGGCGAAAGTTGCTAATCTTGACGAAGGCTCCGGCGACGAACAGGCGGGGAAGAAGTCTAAGGCTACTACCGCTGAGGCCAGTAATGGTAAAATGTGGCCTGTAAGTGAATTACTTCAGCCAGAAAAGAAGATCGATACTGACATCTCTTAGATTGGCGGAAAGCGCAAAGTCGGTCTCAGTGACTTTAAAGGAAAGACCTACGTAGGTATCAGAGAATACTACGAGAAGGACGGACAGGAACTTCCTGGATCCAAGGTAAGTGCGGTGATTTCTATGCCGTGGAAGACTTCATGTTAACAAGTAATATAGGGCATCTCTCTCTCGATTGAACAATATCAGGCTTTGCTCAAAGCCATCCCCGAGATTAATAAAGCTTTGGGGGAGAAGGGTTTGGTTGTCGACAGTGACGGAAGCGGCGACGAGAAGGAGAACGAGAATGAGAACAAGAAGGACGCCAATAAGGTAGAAAAGCCAGCAGTGAAGGAGCCTGGAAGCGACTCCGAGGCGGATTGATTTCAGTTAACCAGTAGAGTTTTTATGCACGGTTGAAGAAACCAACACTAATGTTCGAAATCTTGAATGTCGTGACTTTTGCCGCAAGCTCAACTATGTACATCTGACTTCAAAAATGCGCATACTATCCTCCATTACATCATAATCACAAACAACATTTCGTTCTATTGAGTGGTGCAAGTTCCAAATCCGTCGCTATAATCTCTATCTGCAGCCTCGTTATCCTTGCACAAGGCTAGCTATCCATCTTCGGATTTGACCAATCACAATCAACGCCCGCGACCTAAACGATTTCCGAGATCCTACGCCAGGATTCCCCCGTCTCGGATTCCGTTTGTTGGGGTCTCGTACTGGCGGATTTCGACCTTGCGACGAACTCCGTAGTTGGACATGTGTAAGGCTGGCCGCACTTACTCAGCTATTCCGAGTCTTTCAGGTGTAGGTCGGTACCGGAGTTACTTATACCGGACGCTTTCCTGTTAGATAAGATCTGAATAAAAAGAAGAACGAGCCCCTGTGTGTTGGAAACCGTCAACTTCGTTTTTGTTGTCCAAGCCAATAACAAACAAACAAAATGGCAGACGACAAGTTGCAGAAAAAGCGGGAGCATCGCTCCCAGGCCGTGAATGGCATCGCCCTTGTTATAAAACTCGGGAAGGTCTTAATTCCCGCGGCCCTCGCCGGTGGTGCTTATGCGGCTGCCAAAGTCGATTGGCCGACTTTCGTCCGGGACTTTTTTCTTGGGCCCGGGCGTTGGAGCCGGATCACCATGATGATCTTCACAATGCTTAACTGGAAAGCAATGCCATTCGTATGGACTGCAAGTTTAGCTCAATCGAATTTAAGGGTATCCTGTCACTAACCCATGTTATATATAGTACCGAGTGTGGAAAGCTGTCATCGTTCACCTGTATATTCGGTCACCACCTCCACGCACCCCCAAGCTCCTTTTTGCGCCTATCATTTCAGAGTCTAGACCGGCACTTTTTGAGATCGACTACAACTTGCACAAGTCGAACTCCACTTACTTCTCCGATCTTGATGTCACCCGCACACATCTGGTTTCTTACCTTCTGAAAGATGGATTCGCTGCCGCCGCCGCCAACGCCACTACCAAGATCATCCTAGATCCATCTGCTGGCGAGCCAGCCCGTGGATCTTTTGGCATCAGTCTTGGGGCCGCTCATTGCACCTGGCACAAGGAGATTCCTCCTGGCAAGAAGTATGAAGTCTGGACACGCGTGTTGAGTTGGGACCGTAAGTGGTTTTACATGGTCACCCACTATGTCCCATCGGGTCTCGGGAGACCATCCGACTACTTTGACAAAAAGGCCGGCAAGCTTCGGAAAGGAGACGGAACTGCCAAAGATGGATGGGAGAAGAAGATCTATGCTACTGCTATTAGCAAATATGTCTTCAAGCTCGCTCGTCTGACCATTCACCCCGCCCTCCTCCTTCAAGAATCCGGTTTACTACCTGAAAGACCTGGCGGTTGGGTTAAAGAGGACCTTGTGGATGTCTCAGTGGAAGATATTCTCGATCAAGAGCCGGTCCAGACTGATGACAAAGGAGATACGACTTGGGAGTGGGTCGAATGGAAAAGACAGAGGGGTATGAGCTACGCTAAGGGGTTCCTTAAGCTGGACGAGCTCAATACCTTTTTTGAAGGCGGGTCAGGCCCCGCCATTGGGGTTTTTAACCCTTGTTGATAGCTGTGTGTTAGTCTGAATATAGCTTTGACAGTGGCAAAATTGATGGCCCAATCTATCTTCTCCAACGTTTAGAACTTGCAATTTTTTCACTATTTGAGACATGAGCCAATTTTGGTTATTACTATTTTTCTTCATTTCTTTTTAGCTAACTATCCCCCACCATGACAGATGTTCGGTCAACCGACAAGAATGACGGCAGTCTGTGGTCCCGAAACACTTGCCCCCATCTCTATTAACCGTCACAGTTTCCGAAAGCTCAGCTAATCAAATCCATCACAGAACCAACTGTCTAAAAAACAGGAGTGCGCCAGAAGAAAAAGTTAAGCTCGGATGAGCAAAGCGTAGACCATGCCAGAAGCATAGAAGATGGACGGGTGATGTTGAATCCTCTACAACATCGCACCTTGATGTTGGGAAGAAGGGATTATGAAAATCCCTTACAGGAAGTAAGCAGCGGCGGCAACGGCGGCACCAGCACCAACGGTGAGGCGGCCAGCGGAGCTCTCAGCAACGGTGCTGACGGAAGAGCTGGAAGCGGAGCCGGTGGAAGAGCCAGCACCACCGGTGGCAGCAGCGACACCAGAGGGAGCAGCAGCGCCAGAGGAAGCGGCAGCGGTGGCATCAACGCCGCTGGTAGCAACACCAGCGACGGCGGTGGTGCCAGAGGCAGCGGCGGAGTCAGCAGCGGTGGTGGCAGCAGCAACGGAGGTGGAGGCAGCCTCGGAGGAAGCAGCGGTGGAGGAACCACCAGCAGCCTCGGAGGAGATAGCAGCGCAGATAGCCTCAACCTGGGAGACAAGGCCTGTGTTGGAAAGGACGGGTTAGAATGACGGACCAGAAACAATGAAGACGTAAGAGAACATACCAGTGATGACGGAGGTCTCGCAAGAGCCGGAGGACAGGAGGCAAGAAGCAGCGGGGGCCTGGATGGCGGAGATCTTGCTGCAAGAGCAAGAGTAGTCACCGCTGGCGCAGCCGGCAGAGGTCTCAGCCTGACGGATGCAAGAGACGGCGCAAGAGGGGAGCTGGGAGATGAGATCGGCAGAAGAGGTGGCGGTGACGGCGGAGACCGCGGCGAGGAGGGCAAGAGCGAACTGCATTTTGAATGTTTTTGGGTGGAGTGGTAAAGTAAAGTGGTGTATGTGTGTGTGAATGAATATTCGAGTGATGGTGAATTGGAAGAAAAAAATGTAAGTCCAAGTGGGGAGCGTGGGTCGGTACTTATAGATAAATTTGTCAAGTTTCTGTAATATACAACTAAACCGGATATGGATGTACTTGGAGGGAAGAATGATCAGCTGTGGAGATGACAGGCCTGCGGGGATGCTCAGAAGAAAGATCCAGTCGCATTTGGCTGTGGAGAGGTGGATTCGGGGAGGGGTGTTGGAGAAGCGGCAACAGTAGTGGTTCTTTTTTTGTTCGCTCCTCGGAATACCTTATGAATCTGAAACTTCGAACTGTTTAACATGACATCATTTGTAAAACTTACAAACTAGATTCATCTATTAGGTTGCATATGTTTGTATACACATGGCCGTTCTCATACGCTAGGTTGTGTCTCTTATAAGACGTCATCGTTGTCCGACCCCATAAACGGTATGTGCCACAAACATACTGTATGTATGCTGTGTATTCCACGTAGCCGGTCCAACAACCTTTAACCTTAAGTTCCCTTCTACCAAAAAAGCAAACAGCCTACTTCCCCTTTTCTGTAATTCGACATTATTATCCGCGGCAGAGACTCCACTTGCCAGCCTCTCTTTCCCCTTCCCCCTTCATTAGTTTTGGACTCCCGGATTTTGTTGGGAAACTTTGAAAGCCCAAACTACACCTAGGAAATCCTCTTCATTTGCCGCCCGAGGTCCACTTTGCCTTCTTGGTGGGTTTCTTTCAGAATTTGGTCTGTTTCGATCGTGGCTTGACCAGGGGAGGAACAGGGATTGGCGGCCGTCACCGGATGATATCTCAAATTCTGTGTTGTGTGTGAGGATGGTATTGTAATTCTCTATTCTTCAGCCTGTCGCATGTGTCGCAGTTGTTCAGTATACGAGTGGATCAGCATGACGTCTAATTGTCATGTCATATACATACATATGTACCTACTCATAAGAAATTCAAGTTCTTGGCAATGACGAGGCACCCGAGATCCGCCATGTTTTTTCTCTCCAAATCTAGCTATACCCCGGTCTTTTTGTAGTTAGAGCTAACAAGCTTATATGTACTTTATGTGCATACACCCTGCTTATTAGCCGCCTTAAAAAACTTGCCCTTCTGTCGCGGACCTCTACCTAAGTCGGCGACGAGACATCCTTCTATCTCATTCTAAACTAACATAATAACTAGAGCCGTAGTGGCCATGATTTAGGCCAAATGCAATCTTCATACGTCATAGAAACCTCTTCTCTGTTGTTTAGATCTTTACTCCGAATATGATCATCTTGAATTGAATGTTTCATCCTGCAAGTCTCATTCTCCGCACTCACGTCATCTGCTCAGCTGCCCGCCTTCTGTCATACATACTACTCGGCCTGAACGCCGCGGCTTCCATCCTTGTCCCCCGCAAAACCTCGGGATAATCCAGTTCTTGCCAAGCCCTTGTTGAGCTCCTCTCCCGTGCAAAGACTAGGTCTTCATGTCCAAATCCAGACCATTGATGAATTTTTTTTCCTTTTTTTGTCATTGATGAAGTTGGTTAAAGACAAACACATACATACATACGCATGTGGTCGCATGCATGTTGTCATCATTTTCTAATTGGGCTGTGATCGACAATCGAATGTTTCTGTTATTCAATATCTGACGTGTTGTTTGTCCCCTTTTTGTCGCATTAATCACAAAAAGCAGATTGTATGTGGTAACATTCTCCTCACTTTAGTTGGGGATATGGACATAGATCAGAGCGCCTTCGGGCCGTTTGACGGATCATGTTATATCCCAAAGTGGTGACAACCCCGTACTTCCCTACAAGTCTCCACCGCGCGCCCAATCGGTGTCGCTAGACCGCTCTTAGACACCTGCCAGACGCCTGACAGGCAGACTCGGCGTATCGGCACACGATTTATTGATGGAGTGAGGGAAACCTATGAATTGTACATACATACATACAATATACATTGGTAAATACATGCGACTTGGTGAGGGAAAATGAGTATGTATGTATGTACGCGTGTATACCAGTATATCAATAATTACATATATGTGTGTACATACACATTCTTGTTGATGCGACAAATCCAATAATCTCCCTCAGAAGCGTAGCACAGGTTGAGGTTGAAGAATCAACTAGACCGCACGGTAAAGCCCGGTCCCCGCAGTTGTGTAGATCATTAAGTGGGACAAAGCTTAAACCCTTGTTGGCTCACGTGACCACCTAGTCGAACTGAACTGTGAAGCTATGACGTGCAAGGTTTCTGGAATCTGAAATACACCTGTATATCAAGTCAGAATCATATTGGCGAAATGCCATTTTCATAGAAACCACAACTTTATTTCCAACATCCTCACTTTGACTCATGATGGAAATCTCAAGATGCATACATACGTATGTACGTATATACATAGATCATATACTTGCGATAGACTTTTGTTTTGCCCGGCAAAAATACACATTTTACAATGCATATGTACATACTTACACACTGGGGCATTTGATGCATGAAGACACGTGATTGTCTGAGTACCCTAAGTTCAGGTTAATTTCAGACCGTACATAGCGAATTGATGGTCAGAAGAATACGGCCTACCGCAGACATGCTCTTAGGGACATTCTCGACAAGCCAAGCTGGTCGGTGGTCATCCAAAGACAAGGAAATCTAACAAGTACTCAATGGCCTAACTATGTTTGGCCGGGGCGGTCTTTCCCTACTGCCAAGTATCGTGTAGAACGACGGTGGTGTTGGATTAAAAAGACTTGGGCTTCCCTCAGATTGCCCTATATGCTTTGCATTGGCAAAACAAATGGTGTCGAAAATCCAACAATATGGCAACAAGAAAGTAAGATTGCTAGGAGTGAACACTGTCAGCGAAATAGATTGTCTGCGGTATGCTGTTGGATGTAGAAACTCGTTGCGCTTGTGCATTGAAGTTGAATGGGAGATACACAGGGGATGGCGGAGATTCCGGAGCCCTTTGTCTGTCGACACTTTAGTTGAATTGAGACTATTCCTGATGCCCGAAGTTAATGGAGTAGAATTGGAACTTCATAGTCTCCATCGTTGTAACCAACTGCTCCTGTAACAACAGATACAGAGTCAATTGGAGAAGTACCCCGACGTTAATCTCGAGCAAACGGTAGGTGAGTAACTTTTACCAACCACTACTGATCAAGTCTAACCAAAGTATGTAAAGTGCCCGCCATCTCTTCGTCTAATCGATATCAATGAGCGATGTGCTATTACGATCGGAAACAGGCATGTCCGGTATTCTGCAATTAGTTACAGGTGGGGTGCGGAGGACAAAAATATGCCCACCAAGGAAACTACATATGTCTACATTTTCACGGCCCGGCCCTTTATCCTTAAATACAATGACCAGAACGCTTTACAACTGCATGACAATGGCTCAGCTGTTGGGAATTCCACACATTTGAATTGACCGATACTGCGTCGTGCAAGGTTATGAAAAGGAAAAGGCCGAGCAGATTCACGCCATGAGAGATATCTACGCCAACTCATATTTGACTATCATACGGACATTCCTGTACAGTGAGAAGCGAGCAATCAGTTAGCAGCCATCAGACAAAACAAGGGCTGACAGATATCCCAGACACGCCAGATGATTAGTATAGATCTGCTGTCCCCGATATCACTGACTATCCGCCGCTGGTCACTGAATGATAGTCTAGAAACTACCATCAAGTTGCCTGATATTCTATATGGAAGATTTGACTCGAGAACATTACCATGTTCTTATAACGCTTAGATGTCCCATTTTGAATTTGTAGTTCATATTTTCCTTATCTATCGATAAGCTTTGGACTGCAGGAGATCTCGCAGTGTGAAATATCACTCTGCTAAAGTGTGAGTGTCGTCGTGGATGTCAGAGTATTGTGAGGAGGTCGAGATAGTTGTATTGGTTATAGTTTTGGTATTTTACCATCAGTTGTCTATCTAGAAGAGCAAGAGAAGAAGAGAGGAAGAAGGAGACATCTCAGTAACATAATTCAGGCATCCCATATTGGAAGATCACGTGTAGGAATTGGTCACGTGACTCCGCGATGTAAGACATCTCTATACCCACTTTGACACACTCATTCTCAACTTCAATAAAGACTAATTCAGTGATTCCTGTCTACAAACAAAAAACTTCACATGAAGGCTCACATCGGGTATCAACGGACATCAGCAAACATCTGGGATTATCTGCTCTATCTTACAGGTCAACATTTTTTCCAAACTGACGCTCCGATCTATTCAACCTCCAGAGCCGTATCTCAGGCCTGGCTTTGCTACTACTGCTCTAGGATGTATCATTCAATTTCTTCGGGCAGGTATCATTTGTGTACCGTTTTGTATCATCTCATTTCCATATCTCTCCATCTCTAAACCGTGACCTGTTTGATAAGGCTAGATGAATGCTTGTTGCTGGATACAGGCCCTGAAATTCCGTTGGTGTGAAGATCGTTGTGCGGAATAGGCACTTCGTGTGTGTATATATGTACATATCTACATACATAGGCCTAACCACGAGCTAAATCTGGGTAGGTGAGTTTCGGTATTAGCCGAACCATTTTTTTCGGCATTGCTCTGATGTACATACATATGTATGCACATGCACCTGTAAATACATACATACGTATGTACATGTACATGTAGCTAGCCAAGCGTTTTTGGAGACGAAGTCATTCTTCTTGTCAAGGCTAGCCACAGTGCAAAGTCGACGTGATGTCGTGTATACGTGTGGAATAAAGTATCACAGGTGACTAGATTATATTCATATGTATCGTAAATAGCTATCACATAACAAACACCAGTCATGTTGACATAGAGACTTCATGTCTCTAACCCACTTAAGGGTTGCCAAAAGAGCCACCCCTGTCATCAAAGGATGTCACAACGACACCCTGTAAGCGCCGCGTCCCTAATAAGAATTGGACATTGGTTGTACAGAAAAAGTAACGACACTCCTTTGCTCCATCCCATGATAAGCCCACATCATGTATGTACATACATAGAATAAGCCTACAGTCATGCGAGAGAGTGGGGACGCTACATCAAGATCACTGGTGCATCCAATAAAATAGAGCAAATAGAAGAGGGGTTTGGTGTTGGCCATTTGGTAGCTCATTTGAGATTGTCTTGGACATAAGCTTTGGATGCTTACCTCGATGAGTTTGAAATGATGTCGAGGTTGAGCCATATTGCGTTCATCCACAGTATTTTACATTTCGTTCACTGAGAAAATGTAGACAACTTTGACTGATCTCTGGGCTTGTTGAATTGTAAATTCTCTCTCTTGGTCCATCCATTTATATTTTTTTTGCAAGTGTTCAATACTCTACAGTCTACAGCATATTGTCAACATGTATTTCCAGTGGCAGGCTTTATGGTCAGAACTTTGGTAATGCCCAAATTGATCATGCAAGGCTTCAACCTGACTTGATAGTAAGCCACCCGAGATCAAGTGAAGTTGGTTGTTCCT
>NETU01000609.1:8153-35631 GCA_003032515.1 Huntiella decipiens
TCAGCTAAGACAACTTCATCGTCGATTTGACTGTACGAGCAACCTACGAATATATTGCCATCTGATAAGACACCAAGCCTATGCCTATCCCGATACATCCACCGGAAAACACTACCTATATTTTGGTCTACCTCATCATCGTCATACGTATTGATGTCCAAGTAACATCCCAAATTTTCCTTTAAAGTCTCACTGGGAGGCGGTATATAGTGCAACCATTGGAGCAAAAACTCCGCGCCTTCATCGTCCATCCGATTTCCACCAAATCGCGCCGCCATTGCCTTTCTTAGCTCCTTGTCGTCGCCTTCTTGGAATAGCTTCACAACCTTCGCTCGGTACATACACTGAGCATGTAGTTTGCCCCACCCTGGACCACAAACGAATGTTGTATTTTCGAATGTGTCTGTTCTCGAACTTTCAAATGACGGGTTTTGAAGCTCAGCAAAGCTTCGGCTGTAGAATTTACAAGGGAATATGATGCTGTTGCCATACGGAACCCATGATAATAAAGTGTCTGCCAACGGCAGCGCCCCCTCCGACGCTGGCTGCAATCCATCATTCTCCCAAGGCAGGTAAAACCCATAGTGAATCGTTTTCAAAGACTCGAATATTTTGTCGGCAATATCCAATACCACCCACGCTTCTGGTTTGTTGTAGTCAACTGGTATTTCAAGGTTTCTATAAATCCCGGCTAGGGAATATAAGCGGTCGCGGTTGAGATTCACCCTTTGATTTCTACACAAGACTTCATATGCTCGAGCAAAATCCATGTTTCCCCCCGAGCAAGATCGGAGTTGATAAGTTAGATAAAGTGCAGATGGAATTGTAGTTGTTGCCACCACCGATCTGTCTTTTCCGAAAGGCCTATCTCCAAAGCTCCCGACACGTGGAAACGACACACGAATAAGATAGAAGTCATTATCATAGTCGATACCTTCTGTAGCCCCGCTGATGACTAAAATACACCAAAGGGAAATCTTACATGTTCCATACAACATGTAATCCTCTGTGCGTCCTTTGACTCTAGGCCATTGCGCGGGCCGTCTAGCCTTCGGGTATTGAGACTTGTCCAACTTGTTGTAAAATAAGGGCCATAGTGCACGGTATTCCTCACGGACGGCAACCTCTTGAACGATCCAGGCGCGAGTCCAATAGGCACTGTCAAAGATTGGGCGGAGGTTGACCCAGTTGGCGTTCGTGAGTGCATTTAGAAGCCTCCGCCGGGTATCGTCATTTGTGTCCCAATCCAATGAGGCTTGAAACAGACGATTCAAGTCTTGCGAAATCTGAGCGGTTTCGGATTGAGCAGAGCCAAGCCACGAAATCAAACCATCTGCTTTTTCGTAAACCGTACCCATCACCTGAACCTGTTGACCTTTTTCCTCGTCATCTTCCTGGTTGATACACATGGCATCAATCCATAACCGAATCGGCTTTCTCTTGCGACGTATATGCCATAACGCCGCCATGAGGTTTTCCGTGACTCCGATAGTTCCGGAATCAAGATACACGGGATATGTACCCTTCGGGCTTCCCCAAACGTACGATAGACACGTATATTTGCCTGTGTTATGCGGAAAGTTATGGATGGAAATAGAACATCGGAGTGGATCTAATCCCTTTCCGGGGAGTAGTGTAACGATTCGGATTTGTGTGTGTTCATGGGATAATGGTTTGTGGTTGTATGATGACGGTCCAAGTGGCCCACGGATCTTACAGCCGGTGCTAGGAAAACCGGCCCGAGTGATTCTCCGGTGACTGAATCGGTATTCGTTTGCTTGCGGAGCTCCAGATGGATCCAAAATAACCTTGGTGTCTACTATCGGTGCGAAGTCTTCATTTTGCCCTATGTACAGTCAGTGCCCGCTATTTTGGAAGAGGCTACTAATAGACTAGCACTAATGGGTGGTTGACAGTCTGTGATGCTGAAATACCCTGGTGCGTACGTACAATGTTCGTTAGCTTCATTCTCGGTCATGAAGCCGATGGATTCCTTGCCCAGCGGAAGGTTCTTCCGATACTGAGAGAATACCATGTTGGCAGTATGGCCACTTAATAGTCGGTTGACACGACCGCTTTGGAAATCTCTGGGCGAAGTCTTTGATACAGTATAGGATTATAAAAGTACAATTATCTTGATATAAGATATCGTGGACCAGTCGAACTCGACATCATTATCAGTGTACCCAACGTCAAAATGGGGCATTTCACCCTGGCGTTTTTGTTCCGTCAAATACAACCATCTTATGTAGATACCCGTACTATACGTGAATTCGGTGACATTTTTGTCAGACGCCGCATAGCTCCACATCTGGTTACTTATTTGGGCTGCCATGCAAAGCGGGGTAAACGCAACCCACGGATGTCGGACGTCTGGTATTACGCCTGATTCAATAGAGTGAACTTGTTGCTTCAGGCGCGCTAACGTCATTTTATGTATATGCACAAATGGATAGATACATATGTACATACATATTTTGGTGCGATTTGACGACAATGATTGAGGCCCCTCGCGGAACTTTGGAACGAGGATTAAACGACCCATACGTCAGGTTCAAAGTCCAGTCATACCAGCCTATCAGCTAGTTCTTGCTATGGCTCTCCGGCGTTGCATCGCTAATCATCAACTTGGGATTACTTGGAGCTTCCAAAGTGGGTTGAACCCGGCGGACATTCGTGTACGAAGAAGGTTCAAAATGATTGTGTCTAATGTACGTAGTCAAGTTTATATATAGCACAAGATGTAGCACTACTTTCTCTACCTATTACTCGGGCAATAATACTTCCATTGTCTCCATATCAGCACCTGTTTATAATCGTTGTGACCGGCGAACCCCGGGTCAACCATACTGCGAGTGTTAGGGTTACGACAGGATCTGAATTTCGGATTAGGGACGGAGCCCAATGATGTCACGGATAGACGAATCACGGCGGACGCCGCACGGATGCTTCGGTTAGCAAAAGCAAAGGTATCATGAGGTGAAATATTGAGAGTATTCAACATCCTTTCACTGGAGTGATTCCTGATTCGGCATATGTACATATATATATATACATATGTGCGTACGGAGCTGGTGAGCTGGACGGGTGATTGGCATATGATCATGTGTCAGCCGCTGCCCGGTCTGATAGCTGCTCACTAAGTGCTCGCTTCTCACTGTTTAGGAATGCAAGGTTTTACGTTCTATATAGTACCTGATAGAACATGCACTAGTAACAAAGTCCAAAGGTTCCACTACTTTTTGACGCAGTGGTATGCTGATGCCTCCCAGCTCGTCATTATGGCGTATAGAGCGAAATTCTAGAATGATTTTTTGCGCAGATATACGACGATGCACGTTACCCTGTAAAAGTTTGATGATCGTGATCTTCATTAATACATTCTCTTGAAGCACATGTTCGCGTGGTGTCGGCCTTGGCACTTAGGGCATGAGAATGTGCAGGTGCATTCGGAGTCGGTGTGGATCCTGCAGGGGGCTTTAGACTGGTGATCCTCCGAGCTGTGGTCGAGAGCACCGCATTTGATGCTGCGGTCTTGGAAGCTACAATTTCCGGAGGGGTGGCCTCTCCAACATTTGTTGCAGGTGGTGCGGTAGGAACGGGAGTTGGTTGGGCGGACGAAGTGGGGGCAACCGGCAAGGGAAATTGAGCGGGGGGTGTATGTTGTGAAAGATGATCTCACGGATAACTTGATTTTTTTTTGATGAGAGCGCATGTACACAGAACACCCGAGACGTTCTACACTCAGGAGTACCAGATCTACTCAAGAGTTACCCATCATCACCCCTGGGAGAGTTTTTTGACAGGAGTTAAAGTTGGGAGGGTGGTGTATTTTATAGCCCTAATCGTACACTAATCATATAGAGGGTTATCCTTACAGACAAAACTTCCACATGTAACGACAGACCGGTTTTCATTGCTTGAGTGGTATTATTATAGGACTCATCTGACTATCGAGATCTCACACAATAAACTAATGTCCTAGCGACGTGCTTGTCACTACCATGCTTTAGATCCCATTCAGATCTAAACACCTAGAATAATTGCTTAATATCGTTGAACAAAACGTGGTAGTACGACGTTACACTCTAGGGCTGGTCTCAGTACAAAATGATGGTTCTCATTGCACTGTTATCTTTGAGATAACGAACTCTAGAAAATGACTGGCGTAATAGCTTCCGTTTACTGTGATAAAAGAGACCCTTGGTCAAGTTACACTTCTTTTCTGATGCACGGTGGCCCTGAAGGATCCGTCTGCGTTTAGTTGATGGTGCTTTTACACTCGATACCGACGATAATGTCCGCTTCAGTGGCCTAGTATGGGGTGAAAAGTGCATATCTAGTACTGGGGAATGCACATCAGTACCGTCACTGTCAGTATCTTTGCTGCCTACGATGGAACTAGTAGGTTGCATTGTTTTGAACTGTTGTTTTGGGGTCCGGGGCGGGTTACGCGGAATCTTTGCCGGCGGCCGAATCAAAGACACTCTGGTGCGCCGTCGCCTTCTAGTCCTCCATCTTGGCAAAGAAAAGGGTCTAATGCTGCTGAGATGATGCAACGGGCGGGCAAATCTATTTTCGCGGAAAGCGCAACCAATCCGTCGGGCGTGGACGACCTCATCCGTATTCCTTGTCGATGGTAGGGTCAACGGTTCGATTACAAGGTAAAAGACTTGGTCCTCGTCTTGATACATTGGAATCACCGAGCATCTTGAGAGAGAGTTTCCCTCTCCAACCGAAACATTAATTACGAGGTCATCAGTACGTCGGACGGGCCTCAATTTTGCGCGCATAATGATTTGGTCATCAGATAGTTCGTTGAACAGCGCTGTTGATATTCCAGTTCTGCGGATGAACTTGATTCGGTTTCTTGCCGAATCCTTTGAGTGTGCAATTAAGCATCTTTCCCACCCAACAATGTAGTACTTTTGCTGCCATCCCAATCGTGGAAATAAATGAGCCCAGGACCAAGTGGGGAAATGATCGCTCGGGGTTAGAGATTTCATGGGCGACCACCAACATATGCTATGTTTGATATTGCGGGTAGGAATTCCATGAACATGTTCAACTCCGAGGAACTGTAAAAGTCCAGAGATGGCGTTGATTCGGTCAGTGGCCACAGTTAAATTGCGCAGAGAGAATTCCTCAAGAAGTCTATGCACCGATAGAGACTTCATCGCTGTACATGTAGCATAGCACTCCGCCTCGACTTTGAAGTCGACATGGTGATAAGAAACCATGGGACAGTTGATATGCCAAAATACCGCCCCATCAGTAAAGTAGAGTCTGCGTGGAGATAGGTACTCCTCCTGCATTGTCCACCCGCGAGTTTGCCATACAGACCGAGCCGCGTACAGAAGATAATTGGTATATTGGGCGGCACCAGGGCACCCATCTCGTGGAGGCGATCCCATTGATCCATCAAAGTCTCGCGTATAACCAGGCAGTCCGGAATGTATTTCTTTTTTGAGGGCACACATCATGGTCAACCACGAGTTGGCATAAATGTCGCCCATGGCAGCGATTTGTTCCGGTGTTTCCAATGGGTCACCCTGCATTATACAATAGCGATCAACCCAAATGTACGGGATACCGAGATATTTGGCCAACGTCATGCAGTCGTAAAGTGTTGGGGACATGGTCTTAGTTGATAGAGAGCCTGGTTGAAGAAACTTCTGTTCGGATTCTCGAATAAGCATGTTTTGGTCTGATGAATCCCATCTGTAGCTGATTGCTGCGTATTTGACATGCCTATTTCCAATTTTTACAATACAGCGGAGGTTGACATCAATCACACGAAATGAGGTAGGATATTCTTTCGAGGTCGTTAGCTTTGTGTTTAGTTATCACTATGGGTCCTCTTACTCGCGGATACTTGCAGACTGGCTTCGGGATATCTGTCAAACTGGCTGTGTATCAGTTGTCGTAGAAGTGCAGGATTATACCGGTTAAGTTGGCGATATTCGAGACCCGGGCCATTAGCGTTCGTGATTAATGAAAGTCTAAAGATGCTATCCGAGCCCTTTGGCGTCACAATGCTTTCTGTTTCCATTTCCTCCCAACTGAATTCGAGTTTTATGGGAAATGAGTTATGACAGCCCAAAAGGTCCTTAATAGGTATCATGTCATACGTTGGTTGTGCTTCTCTAAGTCGCAAGGGTTTCTGTTCGCTTCTATGGTATTTATCCAACATTGCCAACATAAAACGTGTCAAGCCATAACATATCGGACAGGTGGGGCAACGCCCAAGCTGTGTCATCACACTTGGGTCCGAATTAATGATAGGTATAGGCCAAGGTGACGAGCTATCTTGGCCGAATGTGTATTGTGGAGACATGAACCGGCGTATTTCCGGGTCCCTTAATCTGGATGAATCTAGATCCTTGAAAAACAGTGGCTTCGATTGTTGCTTGTTGAATTTCTCCTCGATACTCTTAGTACATGCTTGACACCCTTTTACGATCATGAAGCCAAGGATCATTTCTGTGCAAGATGAACACCATCCTTGGGTTTGAGCTACCTTACCCACCACCCGGCGGTTATAGTTGGCGCAAGATTCCCGTCCATCATTAGATGACAGTTCATGGGCGATCTTGCTTTTCTATTCATCTGATCAGTACTGGATTACATCTCGTTGGACTCACAAGACTTACCTCTTCACCGTCGCACGTGAAAGACACGCAAGTGTGCTTGTCCAGAAAACGGCCCTGTGTGAATGGAGTTACTTCAAACATGCCTCCGTTATATTTCAGGATGTGGGAGATTCTCTAGTTGGTACGATTTTATGTTGGCCAATACTGAGTATTTGTAGATTGTTGCATAGAACCGATATTTTATTGGAGGTTTACGCTGAACCAGGCTCAAAGCAAGATAAAACTAAATGCAGGTGATAACCCCAGCAAACCCTATTCCAAAACGTCACCAGACCAGTAGCATCGGTCGACAGTATTGGACGTGGTGGTGAGTCCTGGGGACGAGCAAGCAATGCTTGCCTGGCTACTAAGATCGAATTCTAATAGTATGATGCTCATGCGCGGGGTACTGCGTCATCTGTCAGTTTTTTAGACGGGAAATAACACAGGACACCCTGGTGCATGTTGGATCGGAGACTACATAAGATGCAAGAGCTGGTACTCCTATGTAGCGACCAGTGATGAAAACGCAAAGGCATAGGCTACCATTATCCCCTATCCCAAACTATTGTACCCCCTCCTGTCTAACAACAATCATACTCCTCCATATCTACAGCAACATCCGTCACCAACTCCTCACTATCAATAGCCTCAATGACACCACTCCTCAACCTCTGAATACTAACCAAAGCCGTCTCAAATCTCCCCATCTGACTCTTCAACTTCTCCCTCCTAACCGCCGTCGCCTCATCCTCTTCCATAAGCTGTTCCCAAACCCTATCTCCAGTTCCCCCAACTCGTCTCCGCAACTCCTTCTCCAGAAACTCCCCCGTCAAGACGCCCAAAACCCCCGGAACTAACTCATTATTCACCGCCAAACAAACCCCATCCACAAACCGGCTAGCCGCCAGTCTATAGTAGCCCCTAACATACGCATAGACCTCTACCTCCCTTTGGAACGGGTCTGCTCCGATCTTGGCAAGTTGGTTTTGTCGGGTGTTCAGATCGCGGGTGCGTTCTTCATTGGAGAGTTCGGTCCATGAACGGCTAGGGCCTTCGGCGTCGCCTTTGAAGGCACGCCAGCGGAGTTGGTGGCGGAAGTGTGCTAGGACTTCGGTTTCCTCTTGGCGGAGACGAGAGAGGTCGTCGTCGGCCATTGTGAAAAGGGTTGTGGTGTTGTGACGGAAGAGCTTCATGAGCCATTGACGGGTTTCGGCTTCATGTTTGGATACGAGATCTTGCATGATTGCCGACACATGTTTATAAATCAACCGTTTGCGCATCTTAGCTAATGCCTGTGCCTCCGAGTGCTCAATGACGTCATGAACCATGTCAATACTAGTTGACAACATAGCCAACATCGGACCATCCCACTGCTCAGATGCCTGAATACAATAGTGATCATAAACATCTGGAGCAACAAGATCCGGTTGACCTGGTCGTTGGAACGACTTGACTACATCTCTCACTTGCGCAATGGTCTGCTTCATAGCCTGCGTGAACTCCAAAAACGGGTTTTCAACCTCCCCGCCAGTTCCAGGCCCCGGCGCCGGTGTAGGTGTGGGTCCCGAAAAAGGCGGTCGAGATCCCGGTCGTGGCGTCGGTCCTCGTGAGCCAGGTCCCACGGAACCCGGTCCATAAGTTGATCCTCTCTGTCTCTTCGATGGACTAGTCATAGCTGAATCTCTCGGTCCTCTCTTTCTTCCACTAGGTGTCTGTGCAGGACGCGAAGACCTGTCTTCTGAATCAGAGTCACTATCAAGCATATCGATTACCGCGGGATAATCAGATTGGTCTGATAAGATCACTCGCGGTTTCATATCCTTTAGACAATCCCGAAACTGCTCGCAGGTCTTTTGGAATGCCGAGCGGAAGTGTGGGTGGTTGAGACCGGCTTTGGTCTTGGTGACGAATTGGTTTAGACTTCGGTTGATTTCCATTTCGATGTTTTGGGGAAGCTCAGGGAGACGGGATAATTCATGTCTGGTTTGATCGTATAGGTCCATTACCTGGGAGCGAATGGCAGGTAAACTAGTAGTTGTTAGAAATTGTTCAGCTTACAAAGTCAGATCTAAACTTACCTATCGGTGAACGCCTTTGATAACATCTCAGACAGCCTCTTCCGTAATCTTTCAACACCCGTCTTCTCTACAAACATATTAAAAGACTCAGGCCACCGTTCAGAGTTCTCTCTAAAGAAGTGATCCTCCCATATATTCTGCTCCTCCAATGTCTTATTACTCTGTCGTGAAGTGACAAAATAGCCATGGCCCGTCCTCATATTATTTCTCTCTCCACGTAACATGGATAACCACTGCGTATGAGCCTCTGGGTCCTCGGGGATTAAATCTGCTTTGGTGATCACACCTAGAGTCCGGCCTTGTGCGTTATGTCGTCGGATTAACTTGAACGTGGTCGAGTTGACGGGGTCTTGGTTCATAGGGCATGCCCAGAGAATGATTGCTCCAGAGTGAGAAATATACTTCGCCGTGAGATTCTCAACTACATTGACCAGATACATATCGTTCTCATCTGTACTGGTGACAAATACACCCGGTAAATCATAGTAACTCAAATTCGTGAACCCCGGCCCTTTCAACTCAAGAGCTACAACATTAGGACTGAACTTGGTCGTAGTCTGCTCAGCTGCCTCCGCAAGGCTCATATTCCGGGCAACATGACCTGACCCCGGTATGAACAACTCATGACTCTTATCAGGGTTCAAAATGGCAATTTGTGCCCAACGAAGAACCTCCTCTACATCCTCCAACTTATCAATTGTCTTGAACTCTTTGACAATTTCATGCTGCGGCTTCCACGGTGGAAACGGGTCTTCCGAGGTAACGTCATGTGGCATGATTGGACGTCTTGGCACGAAGTAATCATACTTGAGTCTCAATGACACCCTACAAGACACAGAAAGAGACCGTGATGAATGGATATGGATGACGCACCGGGTACATACACCCCCCGACCTCGGCAAGTTGATCCCCGCCAACCCCGACATCAAGGAACTTTTCCCCGTTGACTGATCACCTACCAAGACAAGCTCAGGAAGTTGCAATTCATGCTGAACACCAAGTTCATGAAGAAGGGCAAGAGTGTCATTATAGGCTTTCAACCTTTTCCCCATATTGGCAAAGGAGGTATGTTCAAACATGTCCTCTTCATCTTCACGAGGTTCCACTGGATACTGCCGCTGACGAATCTCAGTCAAAATCGGGATATCATTCACATCAGAAGGAGTTGCTTGAACATGTTAGTCTAGCTACCGTGAAGGATCGTCTAACTTACGCGCTATGGATCGGATACGTTCTCCGTAGGTGTCGGCGACAGTTGATGTTACACCACTAGTTCGAGATACTAATGAACGACCGGTGATACTTGCGGGTGGAGGAATAGGACTTTCGATTTCTTGGACGTCAGAGTCGCTCTCTTCCTTTTTAATGGTTGTTCGGCGGGAACCGCGACTTGTGGTTGATCTTGCACCGGCCATTGTTGGGGTTGGGGTTAGGTTCGTAGATTTGAGAGTGAAAAGATGGTGTGAGAATTGGAATGATGACTGAATTCTCTTCTGATGGAAAAGTTTTCTATGGATGGTTGTGCTACATTGGTGTTAGTTACCAAACTATGTACAAACATTGTTTACTTTTATACCCAATTGTGCATACAAAGGATACACCCTGGACCTAGCATTGCTGCCTGATTGTGCATATACCACATGCATCTCCTTGACAATCACCATTCAATCATTCACAAGGCGTGTCAATTATGTACATTCACGACGACAATGTATCATTATCCACGGTTTCACAGCTATCCAAGTTCAATCTCGCAACTTCCTCATACATATCTCCAACCTCACCCACCATCGTCTTCCAGGGTTCAACCCTATTTAACCTTCTAGAAGCCATCAACCCTAATCACCACATCCTAACCCCACTTTTAAGCTCGCCAGCTTTCAACTAGCGCCTCGTCGAACCCCTGGATCCTCCCAGTTTGCCCCTCCATGGCACGTGCATGAATCCCACCATCCACAGGCGCCGTTTCTGAAGGAGAGCGGTATTTCGTCCAGGCTAGGAGCTCACCAGTGTTTGCGTCAGCGCCTATATATCGATGAATGAGCCCGAAACGTCGCTTTTATGCAGAGGACCCCGTAAACAGAATACCCACAGACGGGGCTATACGGCCGCCCAGCCGCCCCGTACGTAGGTGCATACCCCGCGGTCAGTACATATGTACATACGTTGCTCAAAGACTTCTCGCCGGACTCATTGCCGTCCCACGATCTGTCAAACCACACACACCTCCCCGCTTTTCTCTCCTCCGCTCCGTCAGTCCCTTCCCTAGCTTTCTATGTACAATTCCTTCCTTCCCTCTGTCCGCGCCAATCCAATCCCAAAAGAAGCACGCACGACGACGTACATACCTATCTTCATACACGCATAGTTTGGTGGCCCCTTCCTCCTTTTTACCCAGGTAATTGAACCCCGCCCATCCCGCCATCTGGCTTGATCTTTTTTTTATTGCGCTTCTGTTGCTTGTTCTTGGTATAAATCTTTTTCCATTCTTTTTTCTCTTTTCGCAATCTTTCTTTTCTGTTTTTTTATCCTTCTTTTGCAATTTATCAAAATACCCTTCTGTAATTATGTCTCTTCAGGTTCCCTTCCGCGGCCCCAAGCCCACTGAGGGCGTCACCAAGGCTGTCATCTTGGTATGTCTCTTGTCTTTTTCATCTCGTTGAATGGTTGGCTGCATTGGATGTCGGGCAGACAGTGGCTCGTTCATGTCATTCTTGGTTCCAGAACAGGGATCAAAGCTGAGATACACGGGTATATGCATCGTGAACCAGTCACCCAAGCCACCCATATCATGTTTAACCTAACACATGTCAAAATCGCAACCCCGGACTTCGCTAACCCTTCATCACCAGGTCGGTGGTCCTTCTCGCGGTACTCGTTTCCGTCCCCTCTCTCTCGACGTTCCCAAGCCTCTCTTCGACGTTGCCGGCCACCCCATCATCTGGCACTGCGTCAAGTCCATCGCCGAGGTCCCCAACAAGCAGATCCAGGACGTCTACATCATCGGCTACTACGAGGAGAACGTCTTCGCCGACTTCATCAAGGACTCGCGCAAGGAGTTCCCCACCCTCAACATCAAGTACCTTCGCGAGTACGAGGCTCTCGGCACCGCCGGTGGTCTCTACCACTTCCGTGATGCCATCCTCAAGGGCAACCCCGACAAGCTCTTTGTTCTCAACGCCGACGTCTGCTGCTCTTTCCCCCTGACGGACATGCTCAAGCTGTTCAACGACAAGGACGCCGAGGCCGTGATTCTCGGTACCCGTATTAACGCTGACGTTGCCACCGACTTCGGCTGCATCGTTTCCGATGCCCACACCCGTCGTGTTCTCCACTACGTTGAGAAGCCCGAAGGCCACATTTCCGACCTTATCAACTGCGGTGTGTACCTGTTCGCCACCGAGGCCATCTTCCCCAGTATCCGCACCGCCATCAAGCGTCGCACCGACCGTCCCCGTCTCGTTTCGTACCCCTCGTCCGAGAACCTCGAGACCCACTTCACCGTGCAAGCCGACGACGACGAGCCCCAGAAGATTGTCCGTTTGGAACAGGACATCATCTCCGATCTTGCCGACTCCAAGCAATTCTACGTGTACGAGACCAACGACTTCTGGCGCCAAATCAAGACTGCCGGTTCCGCTGTCCCCGCCAACGCTCTGTACCTCCAAAAGGCTCTTGCCGCCAAGGACCCCGAACTCGCTTCCGGCGCCAACATCATTGCCCCCGTGTTCATTCACCCCACCGCCGAGGTTGACCCCACCGCCAAGCTTGGTCCCAACGTCTCCATTGGTCCCCGTGCCGTCGTTGGCGCTGGTGCCCGTATCAAGGACTCCATTGTCCTCGAGGACGCCGAGATCAAGCACGACGCCTGCGTTCTCAGCTCCATTATCGGTTGGGGCTCCCGCGTTGGTGCCTGGGCTCGTGTTGAGGGTACCCCCGTGGCTGCTAACTCGCACCAGACTCAGATTATCAAGAACGGTGTCAAGGTGCAGGCTATTACTATCCTGGGCAAGGACTGTGGTGTCGCTGATGAGGTGCGGGTGCAGAACTGTGTCTGCTTGCCGTACAAGGACCTCAAGCGTGATGTGTCGAATGAGGTTATCATGTAAGAGAAGAAGGGAAATGGTTTTATGATTTTCTTTTCTGGGTTTTCTGTGGGTTGTCTTGTTTTATTGAACCTTGTAGTTTTTGTTGTATCCCCATATCTTTATATCCGTTGAAATACGAAAAAGTCGGTAAATGTAAATGTTCCTCTCTATTTCTAAATCTCAATATAAATAATCCTCATCTCCATAATCATCAAAATCCCACCACTCACCACCATATCTCTAATCGCCACCATGTTCTTCAAAACCTCTCCGGCCAACCATCGGCGAAGCAGGTCTAGACGTACTCAACGCCGCACCCGCCAAGTCCATGGGATTTACAGTCAAGTTCCCTCCAATAGTAGGCGTTTGCAACCGGTCCACAATCATCTTCTCGAGACTAGCGACACGGATTGGCGGTGGGCGACGCGCAGGAGTTTCGCCGGCGTGATATGCCCATGTGGCGGCTAGCACCAGGGCAGATCCACCAACAAGCATCTTTGTAGGATGGAGATCAAGGAAGCTTATTGACAGGATGAAGGTGAGAAGTAACGTAGCGGCCGTGGCAGGGGCGGTGGGGATTGTGAGTTTCTGTGAAGGAGATGGCGAGTCGGGTTGGCCGAGGGTGAAGGATAATAGAAGACCACCGGTGGCATGAAGAACGATTACAGACCATACCAAGGCGTTGTAACCGGAAAAAAAGCCGTTTTTGATGATGGTTTGGCCGTCGTTGTACAGGATACCAAGGAAAAAGACGGGAATTAGGGAGAATAGCGATAACTGGATATTCCGAGTCCACACGGAAGTATTCGAAGGAGATTCCCTTACAACCTGTTCCAAAGAAACAGCCGCCAACCCAGCTAAAACAGCCGCCGTGAGAACCGCCAGAATCCCGATAGATGGATTCATCAAAACGGGTAAATCCAAGTCATCATCAATAATCCCTTCATACGTAGCCGATCTCCTAGTTAACTCTCGCGAGGCAGATCCCGCACCGTTGGCTAACTGGCCCAGTTCATGCACTGATCGGGGAAACCAATGATCCGACGTCTTCTGGAATAGTAATGCCGCCCCCTGTGGACTCGCATGTAACGGTGCTGCCACAAGAGTCGCCCCAACAGCAAGTGCCGTCATTGCAAGGAACCTTCTCAACGTTATTGACCGACGTAACAAGACTGCTCCAAATACAGCTGCAATGATCATCTATATTTCAGGGTTAGGGTTGAATATAATTGGAGGGCGTGATAGTGATTGAGACGAACCTTGACTTCGTAGAGAACTTGGTAGTGAACGGGGTCGAGGTTTCCGAGGGCGACATATTGAAGGAAGTTATGGGCGGTATATAAGAGAGTGGGAAAGATGAATTTCCAGGCGTTTTGGGCGAAGACTGCGCGGTAGATTTGTTCAAAGATTGTAGTTGCGGGCGTTGATGGGGCGAGAGTACGTGAGACTTCCCAAAGTGAGAATGTCAATGAGACTGCTAGTTTTATGATTTCGGCAAGCAATATAGCTGTGGATGGGAGATATCGATGCGTCGAGGGGATGGTACGGGAGTAATGAGTTAACTAAGCTTGTTAGTGTATAGACTTTCAGGGATGACTGGAAGACTTACTAAGGCGAAAGCAGACTGTTGAAGAACAAGCTGGACGGATGATGTTAGTATGTATCTTCATCAAATAGTCGGGAGAAATACCGAGGATATAACAGCCGCTTGTGGCGGGTTCCTCCGCACCGTAGAGGCGCGATCAAGATGCATTTTAAGAAGATAATAAACAGGGCCAGACAAAACGATGAAAAACAATCCAACCTAAATAATCAATCAATCCGAAGACCAGCTTCAACACAATTGAAATCCAAAAGTTATATAGAAAAAAAAATAGGACTCCAAGAAAACTTAATCAAGTCCCCATGGTTTCTGAATAAGAATCTCTTGGTCAAAGAAATCTTTAGGCGGAGGTAGCTCATCGTCAACGCAGTAACCACCCGCGTAGACAGGGGTCAAAAACGGAAAGAGGATGCCCCTCCTTGGGTTCCCCGACGGGGTACTCCTCCGTGAAACACCAACGAGCCCGATGGACGTGTGTATTGAGGAAACGACTATTTGGGTTGATGGTATTTCAAATTTCACGACTTCATCTGTCAAGGACTCCTTCATTGATTTGCCCAATTACTGGTTTATTTTTGGAGTCCTCCTGCGTGCTTAGCCGCCGGCATGGACATGTGTATGTAGCTGTCATGGTTTTATCCAGGTGGGACAGAACAAGGAAAGTGGATGAGGATGAGGGGGAGACAACCGCTAGGATGCGACGTAACTGCCGTGGATATGGTTGGTTGGAGAAATGGGCGATGAAACTTGGAGATGCCCGAGCTTTTAGTTGCAAATCACGTTTCTTACACGTCATGATGTGTACATACGTCGACTAAATCGACCAATCTAGATTGGGTGTGAAAAAAAGGGAAAATCAAAGTCCCAACTGTGCATAAAGTCCAAAATTCTACAATAAAAAATGTCTAGACCATTGGTCATCTCTGTCCATCGACCTCCATAATGTCGTCTTCATCATCATCAGCCCCCGTAAGATCCAACAACTTGGCATACTGCACTGTCAATCTCTGTACCTCTCTAAACTTGCCCAAAATCATAACTACCCCCTTAAGTAACTCCATTCTATCCCATCCGCAAATCGGCCCGTCAGTGGTGAACCAGCCCTTAGCGGGGGCTTCGGACGCGGCAGTCTGTCGCAGTACACCGCCAACAAGACAATTGAGGAGTTCCTCAACCTTCCCCTTGTGAGCTTCCGCTCCGATGCGCTTGGCGTACATAAAGAGGTATAAACGGAATTCATCCTGTGCTTCAAGAGCCAAGGAGCCCGCAATGCGCGTTTCTAAATGCGCAATACTGACACTGGATTCAAAGTTTTCAAAGCCATCCTTCGCCATGACGAGCTTGACAATACGCTGGAGGTTATAAGCGCGACCCTTGATGAGAAACTCCGTAGTTGTATGTCTCTCAAGGAATGGGATAATGCCCGAAGACACCGCCACTTGACTCTTCTTTGCATCTGTCTCTCCATTGCGGGGTCCGACAGCCGTACTCTGCAGTGCTGAAATAGACGAATCATTACTATTCCAGTACTGCGACCCGACAGCCCACCAGGACTCACTCAGTCGTTGCCAGCAGTACATGTCCCGGGAGTAGTAGTACCCATCACCGTTTGACAAAGTAACAATCACATACCCAGTCGAGTTCAAATGAGCCGAAGTAATCCCCGACGCAGAAACAAATCCATGAGTCGACAGACTCGTCGACGCAATATCCAACACAGGACCAACGGAAACCGGCGGATGCGGTGAACTCTGCGTTCTGATATCCCACACATAGCAGAGCCCCACAGTCGTGATACACAACATCCAGTAATCCCGGCACTCCAAAATCACAGGCTGCGACTCCAAAACCATAGGAGCCAATAACCGCCGACCTGCCGGTGACCATACATGTACACTGCCGTCTTCACAAGCGGCCGCCCAAAAGTTACGGTTACCTGTGACTAGTAGGACAGCACGTGGTAAAAAGTCCTCCCAGACAAGAGCACCGCGTTTTGAAGCCGTGATATGCGATGGCTCACGTGGGTTTGTGGGATTTTTGGCCTCAAGCAGGATATTCTCACCTAGCTTGGACGCATCTTCTAATGTGCTTTCTCCAAGCAAGATCCCTTTTTCTAGTGGCCGTAAGATAACAGAACGCACCTTTGGAACCGCCAAGCGCAACTGTGAATATGATACCGCTGGGCTAATAGTAGCAGCTCTGAGGTAATCTGGCACAGGCATGATTCCATTGATCGGCTTCGTAGCCTGTACCAAGTCAGTCGTCCCATCAGCTGCAGTAGAAACAACTGGAACATGGCCCGGAACTCCCATTCTCGGAACAATGACACCCTCCCCATCTTCTCCCCCGTCAATCTCTGCAACGGCCGCTTTGCGCTTATTTCCGATGATCAACGATACCAAACCACCCTTGGGTAACCCATCGTGTGGCTTTGAAATGTCAATGACAGACGCTGGCGCATCATTCTGAGTCATCTTGGTAGTGGTCGGGCCAACAAGTTGTGCTTGTGGGAGAGACGAAGTACCGGCTCCTGGGGCCGAAACCAACATAGGCGCAACTCGCTTCTTTCCGTCTTTACCTATTGTTACCCGGGATTTAAGCTCGTTGATCCGCGCATTGGCTTTTTCCGCGGTTTCCTGTTCAGCCGTTGGTGCTGGAGACTCTTTCTCCTTTTCCTTTTCTTTAGTCGTTGGGTCGGGTGTACCATTGGACGTTGTTTTTGAACCCGTGCCATTGGTACTCTTGGTTCCGTTGACTGGCGCAGATACCGCTCTCTCTGGCGCTCCCTCTCCGTCACCCATAAGAGCACCCATACGACTTTGTGCCGCCCGGGATTCATCCTCTTTGCTCTTATTTTCCAACTTGAGCCCATCGACATCCTCTGAAATACCCATGCCTTTCCGGGACACACCAAACTTGTGAAGAGCCTTGTCATTTTCCTCCTCTGTAGCAACCCAGCCGAGTTCTCCTGAATCAAACTGGAACCCAACAACACTACCGTCCAAACTAGCTGCAAAAATGGTCTGGCCATCTGGAGTCCATGACAAATCTACAATAGATTTACCCGTAATATCCTGTAGAATCACGACTGGTCTCGAGTTATTGGTGTTCCAAATCGTCAACGTCTTATCCTGGCCTGCCGAGGCAATAACTGTAACTAAGCCATTGTTTTGTGGATTGTTTGCTGGATCCTCATTATAGAAGAGACGTGGAGAAAACATGCACACCTCAGAAGGTGCTTCATGACCGATCAAGTGGATGTCACTAGACCATGAGTTACGGTCAATGATGACTACTGAGCTAACTGGGCCATTCACAGCGTTGGAAGCCGAGATGTGGTTACCGTCAGGAGACCAAGAGCATCGTCGGAAGTATGTCGTCAGTGGTGAACTCTTAAAGGGGGCACTGATGGTACTTTCGAGGACAAAGTTGTTGACCATGTCGTGCTGTGTGGCGTTTGGTGCAGGAGATGTGAAGCGGTAGATTTTGATAGTACGGTCATCCGAGGCGGTAGCGAAGAACTTGTTCGCTGGGTCAAAGCAGATACCTTTAACGTGGGATGTGTGTGAGGAGATAGTCTTAAGCTTCTCAAAGGTGTGTCCGGACCAAATAACGATCTTGGAATCTAAACCGACAGACACCAATATGGATGAGTCTGCAGACCAGGCCAGGTCTTGAATGTCGTTGTCGTGGCCGATCAATCTTCGGTAGGTCTTCCAGTTCTCCACGGGCGGTGGCTCCGACGAACCAAAAACAACACTCGGTGCCGACTTATCAAGATGATAAATGCAAATAATCTTATCATCAGCGCCCGAAGCAAGATACTTGCCATTGGGCGAAAAGCGCACTGAATGGATGGTTCCAAGGTGATGGCTCATGTGACAAAGCTGTCGCGGCTTGTTATATGAAGGGTCGTGGGCATTGTAGATCGACTCGGTGCTCCAGATACGGACGTGGCCATCGCCTCCGGCGGTCGCAAGACGCTTGCCATCGGGAGAGACGTGACAGGAGTATACCTCGAAATCCTTTTGTTCACCTGCGGAGACAGACGGGTTAGCGGGGGTTTACCGATCAAAGAGTATAGCGACATACCGCAGTGGCTGAGCCATGATGGCTTGATAATGTGCATGGCTAAAATATGACGTAGGTGTATATGCGAATCGAATGAGGGACTCGTTGGCAGGAAATCGTCGGCGATGGGATATTAATTGGGACAAATCTTGAATTCAAATTGGAGGTAAAGGTATTATAGGAATCTTAGCGTATAAAATTGACGTCAGCCACGAATCGGGAAGAAGCGGGATACAGATTACGGGTTAAGACGAAGAGGGGAATTGCCACAGTCAGAAGGGGCTATTTACATACGTCAGATGTGTGGGTTGAAGATGTTACGGCTGGAGATTTATCTTGTGTATTTACGACGCATGTGTGTAAATATGCAGGCTCTGTCGCGTCCAAAGAAACCTTGCACTTGGGATCGCCTGGTTGCAATTTATCCGTTTAGATTTGCTGATTTGGGAAGCGTGTCCCAGGGGAGCAAAAGGCAACTGCGCCGGGTAAATTGCGGGTAAAAATAAAGTTCAACGACATGTCAAATGCGACGAGCATTGAAGTTCAGAGTACAAGATAGTTTTACATTTAAACATTTTCTTTTTTTTTGTTTGGGGATTCATCATGTCGGAGTATTGGAAATCCACCCCGAAATACTCATGCAAGTATTGCAACGTGTTTGTTCGCGACACGCCTCTTGAGCGAGCGAATCACGAGAAAACAGGGAAACATCAGGGCGCTCTTAAACGGTTTTTGCGCGATCTCCATCGGAATCATGACCAAGAACAACGCGAAAAGGACCGCGCTCAAAGGGAAATCGACCGGTTAAATGGCGTGGTATCACATAAGCCGGGTAGTTCGTCTGCGCCTAAGAAACCTTTGAATCTAGAGGATGATAGAAAACGACAACGCGAACAACTTGCGGCTATGGGTGTTGCGATGCCCGAGGAAGTTAGAACTGAGATGGCGATGGCTGGAGAGTGGACAGTTACATCAACGAGGGTGATTGAGAATAAGACTGAAGAAGGAAAGAAGGAAGCTAGGGCTGTTGGGGTCCGAAAAAGGGAGGTCACGGAGGAAGAAAAGGAGGAGGAAGAGGCTGTTAGGGGGTTGTTCAAGAAGCCGAGGATGTGGGGACGAGATTCAAAAGTGGCTTTGGAAGAGGGTCATGGTGATGATGATGGTTTGGAAGCGTTGTTGGCTGGGGGTATCAAGATGAAGACAGTCAAGGAGGAAGAAGCACCTGAGAAGCGGGGCGAGGGCTTCAAGATGTCTTTTGGGAAACTTAAGAAGGAAGAGGATGTTGAAGAGGATACCACGGTGAAACAAGAAGAGGACGCCTCTATCAACATCAAGAAAGAAGAGGATGCCACTATCTCCATCAAGAAAGAAGAGGATGAGCCGGTGATAAAACAAGAAGAGGACATCCCATCGGTTGTCAAAGACGACCCCGACACGACACAAACGGAACCAACGGAACCGACAATCACATTCAAAAAGCGGAAACCAAAGAACATACGGAAAAAGTAGACATAGACATAATGCATATAATTAACTATAATAACCAACACTACAAATAGAATCTAAAACATCTAAGAAAGTCAGCAAAGTGAACCCAAACACAGAAACTAACAATTCTTGGAAAGGGGATGTGATCAGAGTGTAGATAATATGCGTTATCAGCAACCACACTTTGTGTGTCTGAGTGAGCTGGGTTTGCATTGATGTTCATCTTTTCACGGTGTTTGTGTATTATCAAAACTTACCATATGGATGTTCCCACCCTAGGAACTCCAAGTGTAGAGATTCCCAATGGGTGAGTTGGTTAAAGAAGAAAACCAAATTCATACCAGCTGACGATATTTTTTTCATTTTGTAGACGCAGACAAAGTGGGGTGGGGCATCTCCCGATGATTTTCCGATATCTTATCTTGACGTACAGGGATATTCACTTATGTTGCACGACAGAGCCAAACATTTGTGATATCACTGTATTTCCGCGCCACATATCTCCAGACCTCTTCCCTCGGCCAGCTGAACTTTTCTATTCTTCTTTATCTCCGAGTTTTTTGTCTTATTTCTCACCTACGGTATTTTCCGTATGATAAGCACAAATGACTAAAGAAAACAAATCAAATGAACCCCTGTTGTGCAACCCTCTGTACCAGCTTTCTTTGTCTTATGGTATACCCTAACCCTTCCAATTGATGGATGGGATGAAATCAATTTACCCCATTTTTCGCCAATCATGCAACTAGATTAGGTAACGATATCCGGGACAGCGGGGTTCTGGAATACGCTGGGACGTTCAATAGTGTGAAGAAGAAATCGGCCATGTGGTGAAGGAAGAGTGTTCTGTGCGATGAGAGCTGACAGTATGACAAGGAAATATGCATGAATTGTTCCTCTTAATATGTATCGATACAGATAAACGGCGGACGGGCCCAGTATATCCCACGCTATCACCACATGTATATTGGGATAATACCGGGATTCCGCTGTGAGAATCTTCACGAGACCACGCACCAAGCGTTAAAACGAGAAGATGACCGCCCGTGACTTTGAGGGCCTACTAATGAATGCAAGACGGGTTAGTCTCCGCTATGGCCTTGTGGCAAGTCCATCAAGCACGATACAAAGAGCCCGCTAGTGTATGATGTTTCGGATGATATAATCCACTGACAAGCGGAGAGGCCGGTGAGCGGGTCGGTGAGCATTGAGCTCGATAGAAGCTTTAATCTAGTGGTGCGCTTTGGAGATGGCTAGCTTATTTTGGTCATGCATTGGGAGAGAGTCAAAACGCGTGGGTGGCGGAGTCATGAAGAGAGGATAATTCCGGGGGAAGAAGCATGTTTTACTAATAGTACTACTACTACGAAGCATGCCAAGGAGGTGGATAAACCCGCGCAAAGTCAAAGACCGTCGATCGTCACCAAGTCCAGCTTGCACCGAGACATGTTGGCGTTGAAGGACCCTGGTTTTTGTCAAAGCCCGATCGTTGGTGCAGCGAACTGGTGGATGAAGGGTCAGAGACAAGCGAGGTATGGGTATGTATAGACAGCGTACCAGACACACACAATGACATCAATGTCGGGCTAATGTTGTATTTGGAAAAGACTCGGTTTTTTGGCTTATGAGGGTCATAGCGCACTAGCATGGGCTCTATCATGGCTGGTTTCCGACGGATTGATTCATAGACCGTTTAGTCCAACAGTCCATGAAAGTACATGGAGCAAGACTCACTAAAGATTTGACTTCTCTTGATACACGTCAGAACTTGACCCTTTCTACATCGTCAAACAATTTCTTCCAAATCGATCAAAACAAACTGCTCCTTATTATCCCTATACTCCCACAAAAAAGGGAGACGAAAATGGATCCCCATCACTGTGTGTGTACTTACTAACTCGACTCCGCAAAAGGTAACATAAATCGCAGCTGAACCCCCAAACTTCTTCCAAATCGCACAGTCCAGTTCTCCCAAGCCAAAAAAGTAAACCTCCGGTATCCTCACCGTCCGTGCAACAAAACCCCCCCCAAAAGCAACTATATTTCCCAAAACAGGCTCATAATTCATATTCACAGTCTCGTCACATCCCGTCACAGAGGTATCAGCTCCCTTTTTTTTCAGCCAATCGTCGACGAAAAGGCCTAGACCCGTGTATGCAGTCTAGTTAATATCCCTATGGACCTCGCTAGGCAAGCCCTGTTGTGAAGCCATGCTTTGTTACTATTCCGCTTGTTAGTCGGGCGTCCGGGGGGTCTCCTTCTTGGGGGATTCCTTTGCCCTTCCGGAAATGTGCCTCGCCGAGCCATGGAATATCAAACGGGTCTAACCTGATCAAGATTGTCCAGTTTCTATGCCATACATCTGTGCCCTGGTGTTATAAGAAGAGGTCCATCATCCACCTCGCCATGCTGTTCAGCCCCGGATGGGTTCTGCTTCCTGCTCGAGTATTTTTGTATATCCCTTGGTAACTGATCTACCTGAGCTTTCTATTTCCGTGCTTAGAGCGGTGCCCTTCTTTGTTGATATTCGGCGTTGGCGTTGTTCCTTGCCTTGTCTTACGGTCATGGCTTCATCGGATGAACTCCTGGCGACGTGGGAAGGGGAGATCGTCCCGAGGACGTTTAATGCAGGTTTGGTGGCGTTGAGTTATTGTGTTAGTTTTATTGGGGCCATGTCTACCCTGGAGTTGATCAACAGACGGACATCCCCAAAGGGGTTGAGTAACCAGTGAGTCTAGGATTCATGAGAATATGGTTCAAGAGGTTTAGACTAACATGATGTGATACAGTCTACTATTAATAAGCGCTGCCGTAACAATGGGTGGCATCTCAATTTGGGCCATGGTAAGTTCCCAAGCTCCTTCCTTCAAGAGTCCAACTAACACCCCCAGCACTACCTCGGCAACCGCGCAATCCAAGTCCACAACAATGAACGCGAGCTTCAAATCGCCTACTCCCCCGGCTTCACGGCCGTATCCTTCTTCGTCCCCATTCTCGTCCTTCTCCCCGCCTTCGTATCCGCCGGGTCCAACAACATGGTCTCCTGGTGGCGTGTCGTAATCGGCGGGTCTCTCGCCGGTGCAGCCGTCTGCGGAATGCATTATCTTGGAAACAGCTCCATCAGTAACTATTCCTGCGAGTATAAAGTTGCCAATGTTGTTGGTTCGGCTATTATCGCCGTGGTGGCTAGTAACGTTGCTCTTGCGACGTTCTTTGTTTTCCGCGCCGCTTGGACACAGTCGTGGTGGAAGAGAATTGCTTCGGCTGTTATACTTGCCGGGGCTGTCTCGGGAATGCATTGGATTGCTTCTACGGGGACAGAGTATCGTTTGGTCAAGTTGAACAGTATGACCAACACGTTCTCTCGTAACGTTACAGCCATCATGATCATTTGTCTTAGTGTCGGCGCTTGCCTTATCATTGCTGCGTCAACAATCTACACTGCCCGTATGGTCCGTCGGTATGCCACCAAGGCAAAGCAGGTGACTCTGGCCTCTGCAATTTTCGACACCCGTGGCCGTTTACTAGTCACCCCGGAGGGTCTTCTCCCCATTGAAACCATCACCGACTCCTTCCCCGAACGGTCTTCCTCCGATATGCTCTCGGAGGCTCACCCCCTCTTCCTCTGGATGTTCCAAGCCTCCCGGAACTGGCCTGTTCTCGCCCCACTAGTCCGGAACACCCAAGCCCATCTCCAATCAATCCCTCCCCACACATACGATACTATCGACGGAGAACTCCGTCTGGTAGATTCCCACGCCGAGGTCCTTGAACGGTACGACATCATCTTCAAAGAACTCTTCACCGTAGCCGCCAACTCCCTTGCCGAGACCCTTAAACAGCCACTCATAAACATGGGTGTCCTCTGGGACAACATCATCATCACCGGAACCACCACCTCCGCACTCCGTCGTAACCGTACCATCCCCGATGAAGAAAAAGGACCCCGTCGTTCCCCCGACCACGGTTCCCTCATGTTCCTCACCCGCACCGTCTCCAGTGACCGTGAAGCCGCCGAGTTAGCCGCCGCCGGCTTCCGTTTCGCCGAGCCCCACCACGTCTCCTCTATCATCGCGTCTTCCCTGCGTATTAAAGCCGGAGAAATCGACCGTGCGATCCGGGACATGTCGAAATATGGCCAACAGTCGAACGACACGCTTCTCCCCGGTGTGCACTTGGGCTTCTTCGGAATTCGCGCCCGCATGCAAACCCAAGGCTTTGAAGTCCTCGTTCGGAAAACCGCCCGGAATATGCTCCCTAGTACGATACTCCCCTTTGACCGGTTAGAACCCGACCACATTAATTTCCTCGCCCGCTTCGACCGGATGACCACCAAAGCCATGCTCCGCATGTTAGAAAACGCCACGGCCAAACTATCACCCAAGGAAAAGAGTCTATCCACCGCTCTCATCGACGCGTTAAATAACCTCCGTCGCCAAGTCGACCCCGCTATCTTTGACGAAGCCATGCTAATTGCGCGGCCCGCCGAAATCCCCTGTGCGCCTCCCCTTCCCGGAACAGCCTCTGCTGCAGGGGATATTTCTAGTGCAGAGAAGGGCGCTTCAGCTACGGTTTCCGGACCTCGTCCTGTTTGCCAGATGATTTGTCTGCGTACCGTGGTTCCAATCCATTACCAACAGACCGTCTCCAACGACATTGACGTGGAATTTATTGCGTTGAATTTCTTCAAGTTACATCAACTCATGTTCCCCGGATCCCCCTATCACCTCTCCTTCTCCCGTTCCGTCCACCGTGACATCGCCCCGGTAGTCAATGCCGCCGCCGCGTTACCAGTCACTCCCGTACAAAAGGATAAATCCGGACGTCGGAACTTCTTCGGCAAGAGTAAATCCAATAACTTACCCAAAACCGACGCTGACGGGAACCCCATCCCGACGTCTCTGTATAGATCGGCCTCTCACCACACCAACCGGACTTCATCAACACTTAAACTCTGGCCTGGTCCGGAGTCTTCCGGTGCCGAAGAAGTCACACACAACACTGGCCTTGGTGGTATCCTGGTGTCCCAAGAGATCGTGGTACAGGTTGGCGAGGAGGTGGTTAATGAAAAGGATTATATCCCCACTAGCCCAAGTGGTCTGGAACATGTCCCTGGGATTCCATTGATCGGAGAGGCAACTTTGCCGGATGTCCAGGAGGAGTTTACTGCTACGGGGTCCATGGGCATTGAGATGAAGAATATGCAACATGGAGGAGTGTCTGGTGCTGGTAACAAGACTGTGATTTCTGGTGGTGATAAGCTAGGTGACGTGCGGACATACGTGGATGATCTATTTGCCATCTCTGTTGCACAGCGCTAAATTCCTTTGTTTTTGTATGAATTTAATACCACTCTGTTTTGTCAATATACTGTACTATCAATTTAATCAATACGAAAAGAACAAACTCAAACGCCGTATATTGTGGTTTAAACATTTGCGCCTTTCCACCCCGAATGAGCTACTCTCGATGCAAGAACCAAGCCGGCTCCTGCAAAGACAACTCCACCAGTCCATACCCAGGCGGCTTCATAGCCTTGAGCTCTAATCAAGGCGCCGGAAATCGGTGGACCAAATAGCAAGGCAAACGACATGACAGAAAAAGCCATGCCAAAGCGGGTACCGAGGAATCGCTTATCAGCTGTCAACCGGGTAAAGATGGTTGGCTGCAGGGCAAAGAACGTCCCTGATGCGAACCCATAGATAATGATAACGACCATTAACCCGGACAAATTCTGCACGGCCATAAGGGTGAATGCAGATAGACTCAGGAGCAGGGTGAACGAAAATTGCACATTCATGGGCCCAATCAAATGTGTGAATAACTGGGGCACAATTCTCCCCAAGATACTTGCGCCGTTCAGAATCGACAAGAGGTACTTTCCCACAGAGTCACCCGCAATACTCGTGTCATTAGCGAAGCTTTGCACATAGGTGAAGGGCGTGTACATGCCGAGAAAGACCATGAAGCAGCCGGCAATGAACAATAAGTAAGGCCAATCTGTGAAGGCAGATGTGTCGATAAAGGCACGGCGACGGACGGGTTTTGGGGGAATGGCGATAATACAGACTGTTAGGATGAGTAAGGCGGCTTCAATACCGGCGATTATCAAGGTAGTAGAGCGGAACCCAAGTTTCGGTTGGACGGCACGGAAAATGGCGGGCATTATCAAACTATGTTTGTTAGTTGTGGTACATATGATGTGAACAAAGTTACTTACCCGCCAACACCGCTTCCAGAAGCTGCAATGCCATTAGCAAGTGGCAGCTTCTTAGAGAACCAATTAGCCGGAATCGCCACACTTAGAACTGCTAAACAGCCTGCTCCAAGGCCTACGCAAACAGACTCGGCAAGCAAGAGTTGCCAAAGCGTGGTACAGAAAGCTTGGCAAACTCCCCCAATGACAATCAGTGAGCAGCCACCGTACAGGAGATAGCGGGCATATCCAAGGTCGAAAATGGGCCCGGCTATGAAGCCCAGAAAGACAGTAAGGAAAGATTGAAGAGAGCCAATTGTGGATATTGAAAAGGCAGTGTTATTGTGAAGGAGGGTTGAGGCATAGTAGCTTTGGAATGCGCCAAAGCTGGATATGATTCCTGAACATGTTAGTTTTGGAGTTGATGGCTCGGACGACAAACTTACCCCATGTATTGAAGTAGATACACCAAGCTGCCAGAACTTGTAACCAAGCTGTAAGACCTCCATCTGGTGGACCTGACGTCTCTTTCTCTCCATTTCCGGGAGATCCCGCGGATGGTGGAGTTGTACCGGCAAGAATGCCTACTTGTGACTCTGTGACTCCGGGCTCTAACAGACCAAACTGTCTCTGTGGTGGAAACCTGCTATCTACCGATACTGGAGATATAGGTGTATACCCCGTCGTTGGCGAAGAAGCCAGACTTTGCGGGTGATGTTGAGGGATATCGATGACATTTAGGGTTGTCATTTTGGCGGATTAAGGAGCGACAATAGTTGGTGGTGGAGGAGATCAACAAGATTGTGGCGAGACAGCTACATAACAAGAGATTAAATCACCAGTTCAAGTCGTATGGTATGTATGTACGTACGTGCCCCTTGGGATAAAAAGCCAGTGTAAAAAGGGAAACATCTATTTTAACACACCGCAATGCACTATCTACACCGCGCATGGTCATGATACATTTAACAGTTTACACGCCCCCACCACAACCCCACAATCCTCACCGACAACCTCGTACATCACTGGTACGCAAAAACGCGAGCGCAGACCCGCCTAATAAGCATCATCCGAGTTACCCGCGCGCGCGCCATGTTCCCGCGCTCCCCCGTCATGACGCGCGCTCTTCCGTCATGACCCACGTTTCATCCATATAGACCGACAACGTGGGCAGCTGCTGATTGCGGTAATCGAGCTCGTGTGGTATTTAAGGACAACTTCTTCCAGAAGCCGCGACACTGCGTTCGGAGGTTGTCACCTTCCTCTTTGGGATGAAGCAGCGGGCAGGGGGTGGTATGGTTTGGGGTTGGTGACACCGT
>NETU01000609.1:35712-49510 GCA_003032515.1 Huntiella decipiens
AATGATGTGATTGTATTGGAAGTAACTAGTTTAAATGAATTTCTGGAGATATGTCACCCATTCGGTAGGGTTAGACTCCGTGGTTGATACAAGGCCAACGTACATGTCAGGTCTGACGACTACAGTGTAATCATCTTTCGCCTTAACCCACTCTGCGGTAAAAGATTCCGTTCCGTCAGTGGCATCTTCAACCGGATCTCTAGTCACATGCCAAACTCGGACTCTATCAGTCGCCAAAGGCACATCACCTTGAAGTTTACCCCCAACCTTGATGACCAGAAACTTGCCGTAACCTCCTTTGACTAATCCATAAACTCTCTTTGCCCGGGATAATCCCTTGGGTAAAAGATACAAATCCGGACATCTAACACCGCCAGCCCACATATCATACTCACCATCAACAACAATCTCCGAGTCAAATCCGGCATAAGCAACACCCATACCGGTGATATATCCCGCATTCTTCTCAATAGTACCAACATACTTCTTCGCCAACTGGATGGTATCACGGACCAGAACGGCAGCAACTCCAATGACACCTTCAGCAGTCTTGCGACGCTCAGTATCATACGACTTAATCAAAGCCCTTGTTGCTTCAGGCGAAAGGTCCGGGTTCGTCAAGACAGCAGCTAAACGCCAAGCCAAAGCCATAGCGTCTGCCAAACCGGTGTTCAGACCCTGTCCACCATTGACAGAATGGATATGAGCCGCATCACCACCAAAGAGGATTCTTCCTTCTCCGCCCTTGGTAACAAAGGTATCGGCAATTCTTTCTTTGACTTCGAATTGACTGAACCATTCAGTACGGGTGAACTCCATTTTGCAAGGAGCCATATGTTCCTGGATGGATTTCTTGGCGTTTTCCTCGGTGATTTGTAAGCCGTCTTCGAGAAGAACGTAGAATCTACCAAGGTCTCTTTCGCGAGGAATCCAAGAGACACGGCTCTGTCCGGCAAGTTCGAAGGTGACAATTTCGTTGCACACGGGGAAGTCTGTCTCAAAAAAGGTATCCAGAACAGCCCAACGCATGCCGGGTTTTGTACCGGTGAAGGATACACCACAGGCGGCACGAACGAGAGACTTGGCACCATCAGAGGCAACAGCGTACCGGGCTTGGATTGTCCGGGTGGCAGTTGTGACGGTCACGGAGTCTGAAGATTCAACGATGGAGAGAACCGGGCTGGAGTAGGATAGGGCTGGGGCTTCAAGTTTGCTGGATAGGAGAGCCTCGATTAGAGGTTGACCAAGCATCAAGAAGGACTTCCGGTGGGTGTAGGGAAGGGAATTCCACCAGTGAGATTGACGGGATGTGAAGACTCCGTTAGAGAAGGTTGAAGATGCTGTGATTGTTAGTCGTGGATCTAAACGTAAGTGTCAAAAAAGACTTACTGTTACAAACAATGCCTTCATCAAGAAGTTCATCCAAGATACCCACAACCTCCAAGTTCTGCTGAGTTCTAGCATTCAGAGCATCGGCACGACCGACAGGAAGAGGACCAGGTTTAGAATCAAGAATAGCAACCTCGACACCGAGTGAGGAAGCAAGATATCCGGTAAGAAGACCGGTAGGTCCACCGCCGATAATAACAAGATCAACTTGTTCGACGGGGGCTGTTGGAAGTTCAGTAGGAATAGTCATTTTGGCGATGTATAACGAGAAGAAGAAGAAGAGTTGATACATTCAACATGGGAGACTTCGGTATATACGGTCCACATGTATCTAGTCGGAAACTCAGTGGAAACCCCGAAAGCGTAAACGATATTTCCATATGGACATACGCTCGCACGGTTGTTTCATGGTAGTTATACGCCATCTCTATTCTAGTTAAATCTTTCCATGAACAACTTGGTCTGTGCTATGATAGTGACACTTTCTCACAGGCTGTGCTCGTACCTTTCTTTGGCACGCCATGAGCCCGGATATGACGGAAGTCTAGCGTAAAAGTAGTCCCACAATCCGAGACAGCGCGGGGGAACAATACACCGGCCGTCAAAACTGCAAAGATAAGATAAGATGCGATCAGATCTACCAAAATGATCTATCCGAGACGCTAGCTCTAACCGAGGAATAAGGTAAGTTCGTAAAACCACACTCTATATATATATAAAACGGCGGATTTCCGACAGTGTCATCCATCCATCGTGAAGACTCAAAACCATTACAACCCACCCAAACAAAAAAATCTCCCCATGTGGTTTCTAAGTGCGGATCTTCACGCCGTTACATTATGTTCAACATGAATTTCCATGGTTTTCTCCTTCCGAATCGGGACTTACATGGGTTGCATGAATGGCTTGAGTGTCTTTGTCAGACGAGATGGGATGATATTTCTGGACGTGGATAGTTTTGTATAAAGAGGCGATGCCGGCCGCCGAAGATGATGAGTGAAGAGGAAGAACCAAACACATCATCTCATTCAGCCTTTTGCATTCAATCATTTCATTCATCATATACATTCAAAATGCCCGGAATTCTGTCTCCTGCTATTCTCTCTCCGGGAATTCTTTCACCCCCGCTCCGCATTTCTACTCCTCCTCCTCATATGCTTTCTCATTCTCCACTTCCTTCTCCGGACGCCACATCTCTAGCTATCACCTCTGATATTCTTTCCATCCTCGACCGTTATCGTCTTCAAACTCCCAAGGATGTCTCCTTGGAAGGCACCGAGAACTTGGAGGGTAGATTGGGCTTCATGTCCTTGATCTATGGTAAGGTCAAGGCCGGTGTTGCTATTCCCATGTGTCTCCCGGCGTTCCCGTTTAAGAGTCCTAATAGATCTGATAAGGTTCTTGGACGTCTGCCGGATATGGCGGAGGAGTTTGCTTTGAGACATTTGGATGGCCTCTGTGAGGCTATCAAGGAGATCTATGAGCCTGGTGCTACATTGAAGATTATCTCTGACGGATTAGTCTACAACGGTATGTTTAACCTCCAACAACTTCACCACCTCAATAACTAACAAAATCCAGATCTCCTTGGTGTCCCTGATCGTGACGTCTGGGCTTACGGTGAAGCTCTCCGCGCTCTCGCCCAAGCCAAGTCTCTCAAGAACCTCACTTTCTCCCGTCTCGCCGATCTCACTCACCTCCCCAGTCTCCCTCAAGCACTTGACGAAATCTCCTACACTGCCAACGCAACCAACTTCCGCATGACCATGTTGAACAGCTTCGGAAAGACCTCGTACAATGCAGACCATATGATTGCCAATGACCAGGACACTTGTCTTACATACCGCGGTTATCTCAAGTTCCTTCAGACCGATTTGAAACATGTCTATCCGGTTGGTGAGGAGCGTAGTAAGACTAAGTTTAAGCATGGCATGGAGTATATTGCTAAGGAGATGTTGAAGCGTGGAGATGCCTTTGCTCGTGCTGTCCGGGAGAACTTCCGTGGTTACCTCCGTCTTAGTATCCACCCTGGTATTGGCGCTACCAAGATCTCTATCTCTACTCTTCCTACTACTGGTCCTTATACTACCCCTTGGCACTGCACCATTGCCTTCGCATTGGACGGCTCCGTAACAACCGGCTTGAAATCCACCTTCGAAAGTGACCCCGCTTACGAACTCGTCCATATCAACGGCCGTCCCTCACACTACCGTGAGAAATCGGATTTATACACCTGGGATGACGTTCCCACCACAGTAACCCCTCTCTACCCCGCCGGTCTCCTCATCGAGCCCATTATCCCCGTTAAGAAGCCTTCCCCGGGAAACAGCACACCTAAGAAGGTTCCCGCGCCCACAATCCGGGCCATTGACAAGGCGAAGCTCCGTGGTCTTGCCCAGCATGTCTCTCCTGTGATTGTCCGTGGTTTTGCCAAGACGAACGATCGTGAGCTCTTCGTTCAGGCTGCTCATGAGTTGGGAACCCCGTTGCCTTGGAAGTTCGGATTGCTCCTGGAGGTCAAAGATCGTGGTGAGGATACCCGTGGACTTAACAATGTTCTCTCTGCCGAGTGGATGCCCTTCCATTTCGACGGACTATTCAAGACCCGTGAAGTCCCCATGCCTGATGGATCTACTCGTTTGGAACCTAACCCGCCTGGATTCCAACTATTCACTGCGCCCACGGCTTCGCCCAAAACAACCGGCTTCACATTGTTCGTTAACTCCCAGCGTATCTGGGCGACTCTCCCGCCAACACTACCTTTGGAACGTCTCCAGGAACTCACTTGGTCGGTAACCACCCCGTCCTTTGATAAGTCCGCCATGACTGGAATCCCCCTGGTCATTCCTCACCCTGTCACCGGAGTTCCGTGCCTCCGTTACCATGAGCCGTGGCCGCAGACCAAGACTGCTTTTGAGCCAACTCATGTCTCTATTGACGGTGTGAGTCCCGAGGAAAGCGACTTTATCTGCGCCACGCTGGATAGCTTACTTCATGACCGGCGAAACGTCCTTTGGAATTGCTGGGAGAAGGGGGATCTTTTGGTTAGTGATAATGTGTTGGCGATGCACACACGTAGTGACTTCAAGCCCGGACAGCCTCGCGAGTTGTGGCGGATTCATTTTGATTAAGTTATCTAGATAGTTTCAAAGATGTTTTTGTTTGTTTTTAATATACCGGTTCGCATTATCTATACAAGTACATTCTATACGTCGTACAGTTTCACCCCTTCGATAATCAACGCCACGTTAATCCCTAATCTCCCTAACTCAGTCACTTTCCTCATCAGCGTCGTCTTCCCAAGACGCCCTACAGAGCCAGAAGCCTGCCATACCGGGTGTCACCAGTCCAAGAACTGCCCCCAGAACACCCTTACATCCGGCTGCAAGCCACGGGGAGAACACGTAGTCGTGGGGAATCCGGGTGCCACAGGCTGTTAAGATACCCATTGTGACAGGCCAGACAATGACGAATAAAGAAGCGGCGAGAAGCATAGAGCGACTGAGATGGAAGAAGAGACCATGGATGAAGGAATTGGGGATGGGGGTCTCTAGATACCATTTTTGGAAACGACCGGTGGGTTTCTCCATGGGCAGTGGGGAGATCTTGTGATTGTGTAAATCGACACCAACGATAATCCACTCGCAAAACCATGTGATGCCAGTTTGTAAAAATACCGTCAAAGCCACGTCTCCTGATAAGGTGTTTGGAAATGCCCAGAGAGTTACAGGGTCAATGGTGTGTAGGTACATTGCTGCGGGCGTTAGTATTGATATGTACCGTGTTATGAAGAGACTTACCCCAACCGATCAGGAAGTTTATCGCTGCCGAGAGGATCACAGCGCCGACACCGTGTAGAACAAATATGTAGATTGCTATCCGAGTTGATGAATACACCGGTGGTGGGGCCGGCGACTCTGGAGATGGTACTGCCTGTTTTTCCGGGTCGGATACGGGTGTTTGGATAACTCCGGCAACCGGTCCCGTCTCCGTTGGCTGATTCTGCACGGCCTCCTCGGGTAACTCTTTCTTTTGACTTTCGCTATCGGGTGGCGTATGATGTTGTACAGGTTCCAAGACGGGAGACAAAGGCCTTCGATCGGAGTCAATTGAAGTGGTGGGAGACATATTGATTAGAATTAGAATTAAGGATGGGTATGTATTGAAAAGACAAACGAGATATTGAGACACGACAGATTGTACGGGCTACTTATCAGGCAAACGGGAATAATGAAACCGATGTATCACGCGGAAGAGATCCATGGGAATAGACATCATTTGTACAAGTCATCATCAATCCATCCAATGACCACCAGCCATCTGCAAAAAACTTGCCCAAAAAGGGGGGGGGGGAAATCAAAATCATAAGAAAGCCCAGACCACGCGGCTCTAACCTGTCAACAGGGTATACCCGCAAATCCCGGCAGAGTCAATCAGTTAAGCGACAACGAATTGCCGAACGATTCTCGGCGATTTCACCAGCTTAATTCCATCTGCATAATGTCGTAATTGAAGGCTTCCTACCGCTTTGATGCCACAATGTCGACTGTTGTTTGGTTGATTGGTTGTAGGATCACCAACAGGATCGAGTCAAGGGATCGAGTCAAAGGATCGAGGTCACGTCAAAGGATTCAAGTTTTTAAGGAATTTCCTACGTCAGACCACGATGACAGGAGGTAACGTGATCTAGGGTATGTAATGACCCTAAGTATGACCATGAGACCCGGATATTCGCCCGTTTGTAATCAGGAACATATGAAGGGTAATGTTGTAGACAGCCGACGGGGATGCAGGTAGACGCTGTGGAGAGACATGCAGGGGCGGCTTAGTTTGTGAGACATGAAGTAGCCAGTAAGTAGGAATATCGGGAGTAAAACCAAAAGTAAGAGGGTTTAGTATAGTTTTAGTATTCTTAGTGATATGGCTCATGGTGTGTTGAACGAGGGATGAGGGCGCCTTCTTGGGGGGTGCGGATAGAATCCTATTTGTTGTGGGACCATGGAGTTGAAATGTTTATATAAGATGGGCTTCGTCCTCTTCAGGATTACAGAATTAGTTCAACCAAGTAGATCAGCAGGCTTTTCTTTACACTCCCTACCACTATTCACTCTTTTGCCAATCGGCTCACGCTCTTTATCGTCTATTGAGTAGACATATCATTTCAAACAAACCCTACAACCCAAGTTCTCAAAATGTCCATCATCAAGTCTCTTCTCCCGGTCCTCCCTCTGCTCCCGTCGGTCCTCGGCCACGGCCACGTTCTCGATCTCTCTGTCGGCGGCGCCTTCTACCAAGGATGGGACATCATCAAAGGAATGGGATATGGTGGTAACGACCCCGCTACCGTCGGCTGGCCGAATACAGTTCAAGACGATGGTTTTATTGACCACTCTATGTATGCTGACCCGTCTATCATTTGCAACAAGGGCGCTCACGCATCCGAGGGGTATGCCTCTGTTTATGGAGGGTCAGTCGTGCAGTTTGATTGGACTGTTTGGCCTAGTTCCCACCATGGACCGATTGTCGATTACCTAGCCAGATGTCCCGATGGCGGGTGCAACGAGACGGATATCTCGGAGTTGGAATTCTTCAAGATCCAGGAAGTCGGCCTTCTTCAACACGACTATATCCCCGGTCGTTGGGCCTCCGACATGTTCGTTGACAATGGAAACTCCTGGCAAGTCCAGATTCCGTCGTCCATTGCTCCGGGTCTATACGTTCTTCGCACGGAGATCATCGCGCTGCATTTGCAGGGCCAGCCGCAGAATTACCCTCAGTGTGTGACGATTGAGATTCTCGGATCAGGAACCGATCAGCCAAAGGGTACCAAGGGGACGGAGTTGTATAGCGCTGAGGACCCGAATAATAACTTTGACATTTACGTTTCCCAGACGGCTTATTCTATTCCGGGTCCTTCGCTTTATAGTAAGGCGAATGTCTTGAGTAGCCAGACTCGTACTGCTTATACTACTACTATTTCTCCGACTACGACCATGGGTCTTCAAGCCTACGCTGCTTATGAGACTCAGCCTGCCAGCACTACCGCGACTTTGGCCAGTACCTCGGAGTACATTGCGACAACCGTTCAGCCCTCTTCCGAAGTCGTAACCACTACCCCGACTGTGGCGCCTACCTCTCAATACGTCGCTACCTCGGAGTATGCCGCCACCTCAGAATACGCCGCGACAACCTTGGAGTCCTCATTCGCAGCCTGGACATCCTCCTGGATTAGCACGCCGACAACCGCCACCACTGCAGCTCCCGACGCCACCAGCGCTTACTCCGCTTCTACCGTTGTCGTCCCTACAACCGCTGCCGCCAATGGCAACTCTTGCGCGCGTCCCCACCATCGTCGTCATGCTCGTGATTTGTCGGCTTGATTGATCGACAGCTACTCAGCTAGCTAGAAAGCTCTGTTCTTAGCGTTTCATGTGGGGCTTGTTTTTTCAGCTAGTCGGTTGAAGATAGGAGATGAGGATTTTACTAGATTGGGTGTTAGTGGGTTTAACCCTTTGAATTCGTGAACCTGGTGTTCTTCTTTTTTTTCGATTCTGTGGGGAGTTTCTTTTTGCTTGTTGTTTGGTGAGATTTTGTTTTGATTTGGCTTGCTTTTTTTTCTTTTCTTTTCTTGGTGGATTTATGTACATACTTACAGATGGGGAACTACATACATATATAAATACAATATGTCTTTAGATGAGATATCACCATGGTGACTATGATGACTTGGCGTGTTTTGAACTGAACATGGATTTGTGGGGCGAATCTACGATTGAGCGTTTGGACGGACGGACAGGGACCTGCACAAGTGAAACAGGCGTGTCGATCTATTTTCTAGAAGGGAATATGAAAGGACAAGATATCCTGAAATCAAAAAGCCACATTGATTTCTCACCCTTGAAGACTTTCAACTCTGCCCATGAAAAAAAAACCCACAAAAGCGCTCGTTTTTTTTCTCCGTCTTAAGTCTCCCCACCGATCGTCAGTTTAAATCGTCTAAACATGAAACAAGCTTGAATTCTCCCGTAGTCTAATCGACCCAGGATCACCATGTAAAACGCAAGGATCCAGAAATAGCCCGTAATGAAGCAGTTTAAATGCCCACCGGGTGCACATTTGAGGGTCGTGAGTTTCGGAACATTAGCTTGAGCCACCTTGGGGAATACGCTTTTCTTTGGAGATCGCGAATATATAAAGGGGGGAGAACTGCCGGATTTTCATGTTCTAGAAGTAGAAATCAAGTCTTGATGACATCACCTTCATTATGTTACATTTCATTCTTTTCACCACTTCAGCCCTGGCGGCTACATCATGGAAATCCGTAAACACTGGAGGTGGTGGCGGTTTCGTCCCCTCGGTAGTTTTCCATCCTAATAGCAGCGGGACTGCCTATGCCCGTACCGATATGGGCGGATTATACAGGATGAATGCTGATCGTTCATGGACTGCCATCACTGACTCCATTACTACTAATGATAACTGGTCAGTTTCACGCTACACTAGTTAGGACGAAAAACTAACACCCAATCCAGGAACCGATGGGGTATTGATGCGCTTGCTGTGGACCCTTCTTCCGCGACTACCGTTTATGCTGCTACTGGCATGTACACCAACTCCTTCGACCCGCTTAATGGTACCATTATCCGCTCCACCGACTCGGGAGATACCTGGGAATTGACTACCCTGCCTTTCAAGGTCGGTGGTAACATGCCCGGTAGAGGCATGGGTGAGCGACTCGCTGTAGATCCAGCCTCCAGTTCGATCGTCTACTTTGGTGCTCGCTCTGGAAACGGTCTTTGGAAATCAACAGACTCGGGAAAGACCTTTTCCAACGTGACTAGTTTCACCGCTGTAGGAACATATGCCCCGGATCCATCGGATACCAGTGGATATAACAACGACAAACAAGGCATCACCTTCGTCACATTCGACAGCACCTCCGGCGTGACTACCGATGGAGTAACCAAACATATCATCGTTGGTACGGCCGACAATTCCACCGCCTCAGTCTACCACAGTACCGATGGCGGCTCTACATGGTCTGCCATCGAAGGACAACCCGGGAAATTCTTCCCTCACAAATGCCGTCTTGCCGCGGAAGAGAAGGCTCTCTACCTGACCTACGCCGACGGTTCCGGTCCCTACGATGGTACCGCCGGTGCAGTCTACCGTTATGATTTGGCCAAGTCCACTTGGAAAGACATTACTCCCGTCTCCGGAAGTGACCTATACTTTGGCTTTGGCGGACTTGCTCTGGATGCACAGAAGCCGGGTACACTACTTGTTGCATCGCTCAACTCATGGTCGCCTGATAACCAAATTTACCGTTCCACAGACTCAGGAGCCACGTGGACGCAGTTGTGGAACTTTACTACATATCCCGAGAGAACGTTCCGTGGCTCGTTCAATTACACTGCGGCTCCGTGGATTGAGAAGTTTTTGGAGGGTGATGATAAGAAAACGGGTTGGATGATTGAAGGCTTGGAAATTAACCCTTTTGATTCCGATCATTGGGTTTATGGTACGGGGTTGACGCTGTTAGGCGGAAGTAACCTTGGACAGTGGGATGACCGGAAGTTGTCTATTGACATTATGGCGACAGGGATTGAGGAGATGGCCGTGTTGTCATTGGCTTCTGTGCCCTCAGGGTCGGAGCTGTTGATGGGTGTTTCGGATGACTCGGGATTCACTTATGCCAAGTCCGCTGATGTTTCTACCCCACCTTCGGATCTATGGACATCACCCAAGTTCAGTGGATCTAGTGGCGTTGATTATGCCGGTTCCAATGGTAGTATTGTTGTCCGCTGTGGCAACGTCGCCGGAACATCCCAGATTGCTATTTCCAAGGATGGTGGAAAGACCTGGGCTAATGATACTACTGCCCCTACTACTGCTTCTGGCGGTAAGGTTGCTGTCTCGGCTGATGGAAAGACTATCTTATGGAGTACATCTGCCAGCGGAGTGTTGCTGTCTTCTAACAGTTATAAGGCTGTCTCATCGTTGCCCTCGGGGGCTGTCATTGCCTCTGACAAGAACGACGCTACTGTGTTCTACGCTGCCTCGGGAAGTACCGTGTACAAATCTACCGACTCCGGTGCCACATTCAGCAGTGTCTCTACTGGTAACGGCGACGTAACCTCCATTGCCGTTGACCCCTCTACCAAGTCAACCCTCTACCTTGCCACCTCCACCGGCATCTACAAATCCACCGACTCCGCTACCTCTTTCTCCAAACTCGGCGATCTATCCTCTGGTATCTCGGTGACAACCGGTCTCGGTCCTGACGGAACGGCTGTCTATGCCTTTGCCACAGGTGATGCTGGAACTAAGGTGTACGCCATGACTGACGGGAAGACCTGGACTGATATCCAAGGAGATCAGGGCTTCGGAGCGCTTAGTGGTAGTCAGATTGCCGGGTCGTGGAATGTCCAGGGGCGTGTCTATGTCGGGACTAACGGGAGAGGTGTTCTTTTCACTGATTTGGAAAGTAGTGTGAAGAGAAGAGAGATGACGAGTTGGCATGGAAGAAGAGCGAGATTGAGAAGAGGGTTTTAGGTGTCAGGCGTTGTATTATGTTGATTTAATGTGTATGGTTTAAGATATCTTGTTGTTTTCTCGCATGCATAATGAACGTGGAAAGTTGTAACCAAGTTGACATGACGTGAACTGGGGATGTTGTCAAGGCATTAATGGGATTAGCGAGATACATGGTAGTCACCAGGGTTAACAGAGAGTGTAGAAGTAAGCCCCCCGTAGGACACCGCAACGGCACCAAATCAATCTCCTCATCTAACTCCGCTTGACTTGCGCTCATCCACCGGTTCATGCCAAAGCCTGTCTCCTTGATGGCCCAAAAAAGTCACCTTACCTGATATCTCTTGGAATAGACATTCTAAAGATAAGGTTGTCACACCAATCTCCAGAGTGACTTTCTTCCTTTTTGACCGGAGCCTTGGACATTCAAGCAGTACATGGGCGACCGTCCTCTTCGTCTCTGCACATTCTGCAGATCGCATCTTGCTGTCTGTTGGCATTCCTCAAGAACGGTAAATGGTGGCCCTTCCCTAACTTCAACCCAAAGTAAGCGGAACTGAGACCTCTGTAACCATTTGACGCGTTAGCCTTGGTATATCTTTCCCGATATACGTGAGCACCCTCGGGGCAGGATATGTGTTGGGGAATTAAGTGAAGCAGACTATAGTTGGACCGATATCGAAGCTGACGAGCCTCGACCGTGAGAAGAGGCAGAGCAAGGCATAGCGTCTAACATCGCCATCATGCGCAACGAGAACATCTATAGAGAGGTTGGTGGCCCAGTGCCTCGCAGTGACGTTGGTTCCTTATCGTTCTGGTGGCTAGATGCGAAACAGACCAGGCGATAAAGATAGCTCGGGGGTTCTCGACATGCATGTCCGCAGATCGAGGGATGTAATGGTCCAAGGAAACTGTTGTCTGGCGGTGTTCAACAATAGAATGAAACTACTCGAGGATATTGTCTAGAGATCGAAGATATTCGCACGAGACACGGCGCATCTTTCGTATGATTGGGCTGAGCCCGACTTTGACGTGTTTTAGTACACCATACCGCACATAGTGAGACTTGGGTCATGGAATGCTCCACGTGGTCACCATTTCTTACACAGCTCGTGCGAGCAACTGGTACATCGCTCGAAGGGACTTTCCCACGGTTAGAGAATATAAGAATTCAGAGATCACGCGGGCAGTGAGAGTGTAGAGGATATATGAAGATAGGTGTATTCGATGTAGCTAGTAACTCTACATCTATAGAATAAGTTAAGTTATAACTTAACCTATCTGCTGCGAAGGGCATAGTATGATGTGCATGTAAGTGGGGGCTCAATATGTTAGACTATAACAAGCTCTTCTCTCCATTCGGTAATCACTTGCGACTGGGGTATACCTACTAACAGGGCAACTTCAACAAACAGAAGCTCCCCTTGCGGGGTGGCATTTCGTACTACGAATGGACCTTCAAATCCCTCCACCAAGACAACTTCGTCGTCAATTTGACTGTATGAGTGACCAACAAACAGATTGCCATCCGATAGAACGCCAAGGTTATTACCCGCGCGATGCATATCCCACCAAGTTGAAACGAGTCTGTAATCAAAATCATCGTCCTTGTAACTCTCGAAATCCAAGTAATGATCTGAAAGTTCTTTGAGACTTGATTTGAAAGGAGAATGATAACCAAACGATCGAAGTAAAAAGTCCCTCTCTTCATCATCCACCTTGTTTCCCCCAAAGCGTGCTGCCATTGCCTTTCTCAACTCCTTGTTGTCGTTTTCTTGGAACAGCCTTATAACCTTGGCTCGGTACATACACCGAGTATGCAGCTTTCCCCATCCTGGACCACGACGAAATGTTGTATTTTCTAATGTGTCAGTTCTTGTGCCCCTAAATTGTGGGGTTTGAATTTGAACGAAGAGGGCATGATAGAATTTGGTAGGAAATAAAACGGTTTTGCCATATTCCACCCAGGATAACAAGGTATCCGCTGCAGGCAGCCCCTCGGGAACCGGTCGTAATCCGTGATTCTCCCCGGGTAGATTAAATCGCCTCTTTGTGGTTTTTAGAGACGCCACCATGTGTTCGGCGATGTCCAACACCACCTCTGTATCGGGTTTATTGTAGTCGACTACTATTGCGATATCTTTGTAAATCCCGGCGAGAGAAAACAAGCGATCGCGATCTTGTCCCACCTGAAGGGTTTCGCATGAAGTGTTATACACGTAGGCAAAGGGAAGTGTTTGGTCCGAGGCAAAATATAACTGGATAGTTAATTTGAGTGAGGATGAGTGAGTGACACTAGAGAATGACCCCCTTGGTAGAGAAAAAAGAGTCTGGTTGAAATTCCCAGTATCCGGCAAAGAGCGACCCATATGTCGAACATTGGGATCATTTTGGCTCCGATAGATTGCATCAGATACAACTAAAATACACCAAAGGGAAACCTTACATTGACCATATAACAAGTAATCCGCTGTATATCCCCGGATTTTGGGCCATTGTGCCTGCCGTCTTGCCCATGGATATTTGACTCGGTCCAACACGTTGTAGAGTAACGGCCACAGCGTAACATACTCTTCGCGAACAGCAACCTCTTGGACAATCCATGCGCGAGTCCAATAGGGACTATCAAACACTGGACGAAGGTTGATCCAGTTGACGCTTGTAGAGGCTTTTACCAGTCGTCGCCGGGAATCTTGATCCATGTTCCAATCCAATGAACCCTGAAAAAGGCGATTCAAGTCCTGTGAAATCTGCGTAGTCTCTGACTGAGCCGAACCAAGCCATGAAATCAAACGGTCTGCCTTTTCGTAAATTTCGCCCATCATCTGCACCTGGTGGGTCTTTTCTTCTTCATCGACCTGATTGATACATAAAG